>AZIM01001557.1:62584-81666 GCA_000516915.1 Ophiophagus hannah
TCTGGACCCCNNGAAAGAGAGGTAAGGGGGCGGGACGGAGGGAAGCGTAGCACCAGTCTCGTGTCGCTACTCCGAAGGCGAAATGCTGCCCCACCGAGCTGCGTCGGGGAAGGCATGGGCGTGGGCGGCGAGGCAGAATCGTCCCTGAGCGGAGCTTTTGCGGTAGTCTTCCTGGTGTGTGTGCCGTGTTGCATGACCTTGGGCACGTCTCTTGGTTCTGGCCGATCTGATAGCTACCAACGTGAAAAATATTTATGATGGTGGTGATGATTCAAGTTGTGATGGCTTGGATTGTGAACGAGAGTTTTAATGCCCCAACTCTCCTGCCCCTTCGTTTAGATTGGTTTCTTTTTAATAATTTTTGGTTGTGAAAACAAAGGTGTCCCCATTGTTGCCCCGGTGTTTTGATAACTATAGTGTTGATAGCCGTAGTGTTGAATTGTTTCCATATTAAAGGTGTGAGAGCAGCTTTCTGCCTTTTAAGGCCATAATACTGGGACATTTCAATTTAACAAAACTGTATAGTTCAGAAATGGCTGTACATTAATTTGCTGCAAGAGCCTTGAGTAAGTGAACTAGGCAGGCAGGTATATTGTGCTAACTCAGTTGCACAAAAGCAGCACACTGTGTTCCTATTATTGCCAATACCAGATACAATTTGACTTACAGTACTGCTACTTTCCTTTTTATTAATCCGTGCCCACTTCTGCATCACTACAAATAGCTTATTCTGCCAAGATACATTGCAGTGTTTGTAAATAGTTATGAATACATGTAACTGTTGATTGCATAATAATGTACACAGAAGCAAATCCTTTTGTTTTTGTGCTGCTTGTTTCCATGTTTGCCATAATTTAAAGCACATTTTAATAGCATTTGTAAGCACAGGAACATTTGAAGGTATAATCTAAACTAAATCAAGGATCTGAAACTCAAATTGTTCATTAGCTTGAAGGTAACAACAATGAAGCTTTTTCATGATAAGAATGTCTACTGAATCAAAGATGAAGAGTATCACACTATACTATTAAATAAAGATAAATAGGTTAAATACACTTCTAAAAGAACACTGATGGTTAAACAGATAGACAGTTTGATAGTTTCACTTTGACCACTTGTCTGTTTTTTTGTTAGCCACAAATCAATGTTCCTTATGATTGTTGGAAACCATAAAAAACTTGAATGTAAACATGTAAAACATGGCAGCATTTATCCCCTCAGGAAAAACAACACAGCCTGCCCTGAATTATATCTGGTTCCATCAAAAAATAAAAATGATACTGAGAATTTACAAAGAAAATAATATTTTGTCTTTAATTTTACTTGTCATCTTTTAATAAGAGGAGGGAAATCCAGCTGATTTTTTGATTGCTTTAAATGAAATTCAGACTAAAGATTACTAATAAAATACATTATTAGGGGCAAAGGGGGAAACAGCAATGGCTTTGGTGTTTTTCGGTAATTAACAAGGATGTGTGCAGGTTTCGATGAGGGGAGACTATCAAGTTTAAGATCTGAGTCTAAGCCTCTGAGAGATTTGTCATCTGGGAACTGATCATTCTAACTGGAACCAGCCCCCTTGAGAATTTATAGGGTGAAGTAATTTAATATTAGAAAAGAGAGAGGGCAGTGTTGTGCTGAGGGACTCTATCTGAGCATAGCTCCTGAGTGTTGCGTGAGCTTTGAAAAGATAATTTTGCAAGCTCCAAACAGCAGTGGAGGGCTTGCAGAAGCTGTACCAGGAGTGTATCTTTATTCCCGCTATTTGGGTGAGGATGGCATTCCGCTGTCCTTATGAAAGGAATCACACTTTCCCTCCCAGTCATATTCTTGAAGACTTGGCCAAGATGCTGCCTCTATTTTCTGAAGCAGCAATCTGCTCACATTCTGTCTAATAGTATGGAATACAAGGAAGCCCTAAATCTTGCCTCTCCCACTGGCTGCTCTGGCTAAAGTGGGTTGAAGGAGGCCTCTAAGAGGTCCATATTTAGCCATTAGGTTCTGTTGTTATTGTATTGTCTGGAAATGTAACAGAAAATATCTTTATTATGAATTTAGCAATTGGACTATTAGAAGAGCAATATATACTTGTACTTAATTGTTTTTTAGCAAGATGATTGTATATTATGTATGTGGGTTCCTCTAGATCAGGGGTGTCAAACTCGCAGCCCGCAGGCCAGGTGCGTCACATGCTGGCTACCCCCATCTCCAAAGGGGAAAAAAGTCACAATACATCACGTGACAACAACTTAACATGAGTTTGATACCCCTCTAGGTGTTGTTACTACAAGTGGTACAATTTCTAACCTAAGTTCCCCCCCCCTTAGAGAAAATTGTAATAGAGTAATGCTAAAGCCTTATTGTAAGTCTTCAGTTCTGCATGTAATGATAGTAAGATTTAAAAATGTAAAGATAAATGGAATAGATGAAAGGATAAAATGAAATTGAGTCTTACAGGAATGAGAAAAAGTAGAAATAGGAGTGACAGTCTTTAGAGGTTGCTGTGTTAGCATTGAGTTTCACCAATTTATTGTTAATTCTCTTTCACTTCCCCTGAGAATAAGTGCAATCTCTGGTGATTTTTTAAATTTAAGTTAATATTCTTAACTTAGATCAGAAACTGTAGTTAAATTGATTATAAACAAGATCATGCTGAAGTGATTTAAGAAATCTCATATTTGGAATTGCTTCATTTTTATATATTTCAAATGTTAGATATTTCAATTTTTGCTTCAAAATTTGGTTTAAACTGGAATAATTGAATAACAATATAAATAAATTTAGCAAAGGATATTACTTCCATTGTGTTATGTTTTGTAACTCCAAAGACCATATAGCTGTTTCAGAATTAAACAGATATTTAGCATCTTCCACCTGTGTAGCTTTAAACTGCATGGTTCTATGCAGTATTTGAAAAGAGTTCTTCAAAATATTGTTTTGTTTACTATCCAATTGTTAAAAACATTATACAGAAAGGCCCATATATCTATCATCATATGGATATGGTTTAACCTTCCATTATTTGATTGGATTTACATACTTTTTCATCCTTCGTTGTATAAAGAATGAAAAAGTACCCATCATCCTTTGCTGAATTGCATTCCTGAGATATGTCAAAATGTCTTTCAATAAAGAGATTTCAACAGTTTAACAGTTTTTCCTATTAGATTTCTCAAGTATATCAGGTTGAGATGATGGTAAAGCATTGTATTTGGTACCACTTTTTTAAAAAGTTAGTCTTTTCAGAGGTTTCTGGAGGTTTTACAGATATTTTAATGGAATTAAATTATCTGTTTTATTTATAGAATAATGCTAGAAATGCCATGACTTCTGTACAATATTTAGATAAAATTACTTTATTTTCTTATTGAATACATATGCTTTGTTACATTAATCTTGCCTAGTGGCCACATAGGCTTAGGATACCATATTTTTTATAACTTTCAATTTAAGGATTTGCACTGAGAATTATAGGATTTCTCATACAGCATGCTGGGTTAGTTATTCTTTGGTTTTCTAGTGCGTCCTTACAATCGGACTATTATTATTTTTATGATTAAATATAACTTCAAAAATGAAAGATAAAAAGACAAAATTCCAAAGAAAATTAGTTACATCACTAAAATGAATTGCAAAAGAACTTAATAATTTTCTGTAGATTTGGGCACCTATACAATATTTTCTGTTTCTTCTGTAGTGTTAATGATTACACAAGACATTATATTTGTATTTAATTCTCTTAATGCTTTTAGCATAGTATCCTTATTGTGTTGTTCTTCAATAGAAGTTAGAACAATTATAAGAGGGAGGCGCGTACTATGATTTATTTACCAGAATATGAAGTTGCACTGTACTTCTCAAAGTTTGCTAATGAAAAATTATGAAAGGGGAAGTCAACCAAAGAAGTTCCTAAGTACAGTGAACAAACTATTTCCCCTGTAAGTTTCATACTCACTCTTGTTAGCTTTCCATTTGTTTGAGTAGTTCTCAACTTAAGATCACAATTGGGACCAGAATTTCTGTTGCTAAGCAAGTCAGTTGTTAAATGAGTCATGCCCAATTTTACAGCTTTTTTTGCTATGATTATTAAGCAAATAACTGCAGTTAAATGAATCATGTGGTCATTAAGTGAATCCAACTTTCTCCACTGATTTTGCTTATCAGAAGCCAGATCGAAAAAACATGCTGCTTGCCAAATGCCTAAATTTTGATCATATGCCTGTGGGGATGCTATTATGGTCGTAAGTTGTAAGTCACTTTCTTCAGTGCTATTCTAACTTTGAATGATCACTAAATGAGTGATTATAAGTTGTGGGTTACCTGTATAAGAAAACAATGATAACAGTTTTCTATTTTCTTGCAAAGATGTAGTTTTCAAAAATGAAATCAGTGCTATGAGAATGTTGAAAACATTAAGGCCACAAGTATAAAAGATACATGAAAAAATACTGAACTAGGAATGTGGTTACTCTTCAAAATGTCACCATTATTCCCATACAAATTTCTATCAAGTAGTCCATCTGCCATTCTCTCATTTCAGTTTCATCCAAAATCATGTCATTACTTTCATTCTTTCTTCTAATTTTCTTTGCTCCTTATATAGCCCTTTTAACGTCTTTTCAAACAACACTTTTTATATTTTAATGACTATTATTTTGGTTTTTCTCTCTATATAAATTTTTAATACTGATCTTTTGCAGAAATAATACTCAATTTTTTTTTCATCCACCTCTTCTTTTCACTTCATAGAGCCATCAAACACCTTTTTTAAAATATGACTCCACACTTTTGTGTGGTACTTTGTAATATTCCACTTTATTCCAAGAAGTTTCCATATCTTTCTTTAAATCAACTTTCCCATTCATTCTAGGGCAGAGGGGTCAAACTCGCAGCCCATGGCCTGGATGCGTCACACACTGGCCACGCCCACCCCCAGTTTAGCGGAGGGGGAAAAAGTCACGATACGTCACATAATGACGCAAGTTTTACACCCCTGTTCTAGGGAAACAAATTAATGTTTTTTTATTCTGGGAAATATTACATTTTTCATTCATACTTACTTTTCTGACACATTCCTTCACAAATATTTTTAATGTGTATTCCTTCCTACATCCTCTCTAGACACTGTCAAATAATGGTCTGCCTATATTCATAATTTTGTACTCCCCTCATAACCTTCATTAATTATCTAGCTTTCATAAAACATTCAAATCAGTCATGCTGTTATATTCATTTCTTTGCAATATATATGTGTAGATTTATATTTAAACTAGATATTCAAAGAAGCCTTTTACTAAACAGATCTGAATCTATTAATATTCTCATTTATTCTTAGATTTGTGAATCACACAACCATTTTTTCTATATCATCTCTGTCCCACTCATCCTTGCAATCCACACGCAAGCTAAAAAATAGTATCCCCATCCCTGACTGTATTCATTCAGAATACTGAGCAATTTTCTTTCCATCTTTGCTTTTTTATCATTATTCATAAGAGTATAACATGTAATTATCGTTAACTTAAAAATTCCTTCATTCGTACACACCCACTACAGTTTAGATGGTATAGCTTCATATATTATACTCCTTTTGCTTATAATTAAAATATACTTTCTTTTTCAGGTATATATTCTGCACAATTTGATGTAATATAATTTGATATAATTTAATTTATTGGATGTTGAATTCGAAAAACTGGGTAGCTAGCAATATTTAAAATACATAGTTTAAAAAACATGACAAAAATCACACCAATAAGATTCACAGAAGATTCAGCAGGATATCCATAAGCACCATAACACATTCCTAGAAACAAAGCCTGGTCTCAAGAGACTTGTAGAACATTTGGAGGGTGGGAGCCATTTGTATCTATGGTGGGCATATTACTCCACAGGGTAGGGGCTGTGAGAGAGAATGTGTGCTTCCTCAGTATCAGAATATGACAGTGTTTCAAAGAGGGGGCATGGTTCATTCCCTGTTTATTCAGTTATATAAGACATAAAAGCAGAACAGAACTGAAGCAACACTTAAGCCAAAGTTCCGGTGATGATGTTACCTAGCCTGGTGATGAAATGTTCAGAAACTGAACAAGAAGCTTGGAGAACAAACCACCAACATTTACCACCTGAGCTACAAATATTTTCTACCATTTCTAATATCTATTTTTTCATTTCCATTTTTTTTGCTCATTCATTCTCATTAACATTTATTCTTCTTACATGTCTTAATTTTCATTTGTCAGCAGATGGATCTATTTATATGAATGCCATTTACCTTTACCATACATCATAGCTTTGTTGAACCAAGCCTTTCATATAATGTTTTTAATAAAAGAAACAACTAAGTTATCAGACTCAGATATATCAAAACCACCTACTATGTTTTGTGCTAAACAGTAAGGACACAGTGACAGTCACTTTTCTTAAATTCTAGTTAATGTTGCATAAGGTCTTACTCAAGCCCTGTCTTACTCAAAACATGCTCATTCTGTTTTCTAATTTAAAGATTATCATGCAAGTCAATGTACTGTTGCCAACAACCTACCAGGTAGGTGGTTAAGTAACCCTAACGTAGCAACATATTCAAGATACTCTGGATCTCTGTTTCTGATTCTGTGAATATGTAATATTAATAACGTCATAATTCTACATGTTTTGTTCTACAATAAGTCTTCATCTGACAGGCTACCTGTTCCCAATGAAAATGTATACTATTTCAACCTCAGTTTGAAGGAATCCTGCAGAATGTTTTTGTAATTATCCATAATGAAGAGAAAAAAGAAGAATGTAGTGTCAAAGATTTGTCTTAATCTTTTTTCCATGATTAATAGAAAGTCAATTCTCAGAGAATCTTAAGATTTCTAGGAAAGAGAAATCTGTATATTCAGAAAAGATGTAATGTACAGTACTAATCTTAAAATTAAGCTTATTTGTTCCAAGTATACAGTATGTGTCATACATCAGATTTTAGAGAACTGTTTGTGTTTAATGTAAGCAATATGGCAACCTGTGGTAATGAGATTGCATAAGCTATAACTGTTTACTAGGGAATTGGTGCAATTTGCTGTGCTGCTGACAGTCATAAAAATGGACTTGGAACTGTTATTTTCTGATTAGGTATTGTTAGTCAATAAACGATTTGGTCAGCAACTAGTTTGTGGTAATTATAGATATTTTCTGACCTCTCAACTTCTTGATATTAATGTGTCAGACTTATTATAACAAGACACTTTTTTCCCTTGTAAAACATGAATTCTCAAGATAATTCTCTTAGCTTGTGATGTAGTGACCACTAATAGAATTTATATGATGTAGTGACCACTTAATAGAATTTATTTAAGAGATACTTCCCTTAACTTGTGATGTTGTAGAATACAACAGAATTCTACAACATCGCATAATAGATATTCAACTCTTCCCTGGATATTGATTAGGTAGTCAAGCTTCTAGAATTACTATTTGAATTGGGAATTCTGCATATGCAGATTGATTTTAATAGATTTTGTAATTTATCAAATTTATTTGCATATTAAATTTATTATTGTTTGTTTATTTTATCAAATGTGTATGGATTAGTAGTCTTCATGATGAAGAAATGAAAGCTTACATAAGCAGAGTAGGCTTCATACTGAAGATTGTTACTATTCAATTCACATGGAGCAGAGTTGCCCATACACAATATTGTATGGAACATTTGGAATGCCTACTTTCATAAATAGGATTATTTGTTTTAGATATGTCACAGAGGTAAGATAAATCCTTGCTCCCACACAAAGTGAATTTTTTCAAGAAAAAGAACGTTGGCCTTACCTGATACGTTCATTCTCTTTGGTGGTGAGAGAGTCCAGGCAAGGGTTAACTTAGTCTCACTGATTGACTGAGTTTGTCAAATCTGCTTTAGCTCCGCCTCTGTTGCCGGCTTTCTCCAGCTTTCGGTGAAGTCACATGACAGGACGTGCCTTTGTAAGTGGAACAAGAACAAAAACTCATCTGTTGTCCCCTCCCCCCAGCCCCTCGCCCCAGACTAGACGTACCCAGGGCGGGGCTGGACTCTCTCACCACCAAAGAGAATGAACGTATCAGGTAAAACCAACATTCTCATCCACGCTGTGACGAGAGTCCAGGATGGTATGACTCCTCCCTCTGATGTCATAGAGCTGAGTCTGCCACTATATAAAAAGCCAGCCCTAGGTGGTTCCCCAGCTTTTGACTCAGCTTTCTTGTCAACAAGAGCTTGTGTCTCTGGATAGGAATTAGGAGTTTAAAAGCACAGTATATAGATCAGGCAGCGAGCAGCAGGAAGAATGCTGTGACACAGCTCCCGGGGCTCCGGTTGAGCTGTGCCAAAGGAGAGCGTGGATCTGCTCTCCTGCGGTGTCAAGGCTTCGGCGCTGCCTCCTGGGAAGCTGCGAACTTGGGGAATGCTCCGCGAGCCTCGCACGCGCTTCCCACAGCGGTTTTTTCTGTTCGATGCTCTACAGCTGATTTTCAGAGCCTTGCTTCACCACCTCTCAGCTGATTGCAGTTCAGTGAGTTTCTGATTGCTCAGGGCCAGTAGATGGCCTAAAGAGTGAGGAAGGCAGAGAAACAGCTCTAGGACCGGCGCATGTGGTGGGCGGCCATTTTGAGTGGCGGGTGGCCATTTTGTTGCAGAACAGCCTCTCCGGGGCCTCACAGCTAACTCTGCTCGCCTGGCCTACACAGCAGATGGCACTTCTTAGGGGAAGCTCCCAGCACCTCTTGGGTCAGTTCTGCTTGTGATAATGGAGAGTGAAAGGGCACAGTCAGACCTCATGGGCCTGGAAGAGGCACAAGACTCACAGGCCCCATTGAGGAAGAGAAGGAGAAGAGGCCATTCAGCAAAAAGGGAGGCTACAGCAAAGATCAGGGCTAAGGCCTTGGCCCCCAAGAAGACATCCAAATCAGAACTCGGGGCTGAGAAACGAAGACATGCTGCTTTGGAAAAAAACAGTTTGCTAAAACACTGGAACAGATGAGAAGCCAGATCCAGCAGACTTCTCAACCAGGGGAGTTGCAGGTTAGCCCAGAGGCTACAGTCAGAGAGGGGGAGGCTGCTACTTCTGTTAGTCATCTCCTAGATTGGTCCCCAGAGAGGTTTCAGGAGCAATCCTTACCCCAGGATTTAAGCACATCTGGATTTAAGCACATCAGGATTTAAGCACATCTTCACATGTACTTCAAACAGGCAGCCTGGGGTCAGGGTCCCTCTCTACCCCTAGGTCAGAGGGTTCAAGACTTTAGACCACCTCCTGCAGCAACTTACACTCCCACTGCTGCAGGAGTGCATCCAGGGGAACCCCCCACAGGCGGCAGACCTGATGATATTGGAAATATGGTGTCAGTAGCCATTAGGCAAGGACTAGCTGAGGGATTTCAACAGTTCCTCCGCCCCTTAAAGGGGGGAGCAGTCCTTGTTCCCTGCTCACTCTCAGGGGGTCCCTCCATTTCAGAGGGGTTTTCCCAGACAGCAACAGCTCAGTTGCCCATCTACCCAATCTGATTGGGGCGAGGATGAGGAGAGAGATTATACATATCCTTCAGAACATAGCTGCTCCTCCATTTCAGAGGAGGAGGAAGGAGAGATCAGGGATCCTAACTTGTCAGAGGAGGAGGAATTTAGAGCTGACCAACCCCCACCTGCAGTTTTTAAACCTTCCCTGTTCAAACAGCTCCTGCACAAGGCCCTAGTCACAGGCCAATTGAATCCTGAGGAGGTGGCTCCAGAACCCCAGGTGGCTTCCTCTAGCCACAGTGACTCTCTCTTCTCTAAGCCAGTGGTCCATACAGAGGTTCTTCCATCCCCTCTGTTATTTCTGGATTTGGTCAAGGAACAGTGTGCCTCCCCAGGGACTGGGCCTTGGCCTTCTTCACACGATAGGTGTTTTTACAATGAGGGCCCTTCCTTGGCCAATGTTCTCCTGGTTCCAGCTGTGGATGCCCCAGTGGTTGCCTCGTTCTCAACATCAGGCACCCCCACTGAGCTAGAGGATGTGCTCAAAGCGGAGGACAAGAGGTCAGAGCAAACACTCAAGCGCACCCACCAGGAATCGGCTTGGATGGTCCAGGCCTCCACAGCAGCCTCGTTGTTTATGAGGGCATCTCTGTGATGGCTGTGCCAACTGCAGGATTGGCTTCCTGCCACCGATTTTAGGTCACATCAAGACCTAATAAAACCATTGCAGTGGCAGAATTCATGACAGACGCTACACTGAATTCAGCCAAATTTGCATCACGGGCCATGGCATCATCGGCGGCCAGGAGGCTTCTCTGGTTACAAAATTGGCAGTCTAATTCCCACCAAAAATGAAGCTGGCCTCTGCTCCATGCTCTGGAGAAAAGCTGCTCAGTGATGCCCTAGAGCCATACTTGATGGAAACCAGGGACAAGAGAAAACTTTTGTCCTTGGCGGGGAAGAAGTCAGAGTATCAGCCAGCACCGTACCAACGACCTTCCTTCTGTCCCGAGTCCTCCGCTCATTTTTCTAGGAGCCACAGAACGTTCCCTTCTCGTCAGGAGCAACGATCTGAGACTGCAGGCAGTCCACCAGTAAACGGCCCTTTCGAGGGGGAGGAGGTTGTTTTTTCCGACGTTCTAAGTGAATGCCCTTCCTCCCCGCCCATTGGAGGTCGTTTGGCCTTCTTCACCTCCAGATGGGAGGAGTCGACATTGGACGCCTTGGTGCTCAGGACAGTGAGGTCGGGTCTCCAGTTTGAGTTCCTCTCCCCACCCCCAAGTTTTTTTGTCTGCTGCCAGGTTCTAGGGACAGATCCAAATGGGCCCTTATGGAATTGGCCGTTCAACATCTTGTGGGCATAAGAGCCATACAGCTGGTTCCAGTGGATCAACGAGGCCTAGGTTTCTACTCTCGCCTTTTTGTGATCCCAAAGGCCTCAAGAGGGTGGCGAGCCATTCTTGACCTCAAGTTTTTGAATAGGTTCATCCCATACAGGCGTTTTAAGAGGCAGACCTTGCATTCGATCCTAGAGAACGTTCAGGAGGGTGATCTCCTCTCTTCCATAGACCTCATGGAGGCGTACCTCCATATTCCTATCTGGTCTCATCACCACCAGTTTCTTCATTTCTGTTACCAGAACAAGCATTTCCAGTACCGGGCCCTGCCCTTTGGGCTTTCATCAGCCCCCAGGATTTTCACCAAGATCCTGGCAGCGTTGGTGGCTTCTCTTTGAGCAGTTCCAGTGAGGGTCTGGTGTTACCCAAATTACATCCTGATCCAGTCGACATTGAGGCACTTCGCCCATCGCAACCTTCACACCACGTTGCTGTTCCTGCAAGACCACAGGTTTTCTATCAACTTCAAGAAAAGCCATCTCTTCCCAACGACCAAGCTACCCCATCTTGGTGCGATCATCGATACATCGCTCTGCGAGGTTTTTCCCCAGAGCGCAGGGAGAGCCTCAACGACCTCATCCTCCAGATTCGACAGCAGCACACAGTACCCTTGTCTCTTCTGTCCAAACTCCTCAGGAAGCTGATTTCCTGTATTGGCATCGTCCCGTGGGCCCGCTTACATGCCCAGGCTCTTCAGTGGTTCCTGCTGCCCTTTCAACAGGCAGGGACCAGCCACACTTCCACCAGGGTTCATGTTCCACCTCAGATACTTCATTCCTTCAGGTGGTGGAAATCCCCAGCAGTCTAGAAAGGACTCCCATTCAAGGAACCAGACAGAATCCTGCTCACCACAGATGACAGTCTTCAGGGCTGGGGGGCTCACCTAGCTGGCGAGATAGCCCAGGGAAGTTGGTCTCAGGCAGACAGGGCCTGCCCATAAATTGGCTAGAGCTCAAGACCGTTTTTCTAGCACTGAAGCACTTCTGGAACAGGGTGGCAGGTTGCCACGTGCTAGTTATGACAGGCAATGTGGCCACAAAGGAATATGTCAACAGACAAGGGGGACCAGGTCCAGGGCCTTGATGAGGGAAGCAGAAAGCCTGGGGTGGTGGGTGGAGAGTCACCTCCTTTCCATCAGGGTGGACCACATTTCGGGGGCTGACAACACCCAGGCCGATTGATTGAGTTGGTCCAGAGTCGAGCAGTCAGAATGGAGTCTCCATCCTTCCTTGTTCCTGGATCTGTCCCACAGGTTTGGAAATCCAGCAGTAGATCTCTTCACCACTCCTCAAAACGCTCAGGTAAGCAGATTCTTCAAGTGACCCAGGGAGCAGAGGCGACCAATGCTGTTTGGAGCAGGTGGCCTCTAGGTCTCCTCTATGCTTTCCCCCTGCTTCCTATCATTCTGGCAGTCATTCGGAAGATGTTGGAGGAGAAGGTGGAGCTAATACTCCTGGCACCCCATTGGCCCAGGAGACCCTAGTTTACTGATCTGGTGAATCTGTCTGTAGCCCATCCGTGGAAGATTCCGGCCAGCAGGATCTCGCTCCATTAAGGAGCCTTACTCCACTCGGACCCTCAGTGGTTCCGCTTAGCCACTTGGCGATTGAGTGGCAATCTCTGAGGGATGCCAATCTCCCTGACAGGGTGGTAGAGACTATCCAGGCTTCCCATAAGCCTTCCACTACCCACATCTACGATGCTACCTGAAAGGTTTCTGCACTTGGTGTTCGAAGTCTGACCGAGATCCCTCTTTGGCATCTGTTGCAGATGTGTTAGTGTTCCTTCAAGATGGGCTAGATCAGGGGCTTGCACCTAACACCCTTCGCCGTCAGGTGGCGGCTCTGTCATCAGTGTTGTCCTGGGAAAATTATTCGACCTTGTCTCATCATCCTTCAGTTTGCAGGTTTTTGAAGGGGGCTTCTAATCTTCACCCCCCCTGTAGTTCACATGTATCCCACATGGGACCTCCCTAAGATGTTACAGGCCCTTACAGGATCCCTGTTTAAACCTCTCAGATCTGTGTCTCTTCAATTTTTGACCATCAAAGTTGTTTTTCTGGTGGCCATTACTTCAGCCAGGAGGGTGTCGGAACTAGCGGCACTCTCAGTTAGACAGGATCTGTGTGTTTTCTATGAGAACAGAGTGGTTTTAAGGCTAGACCCTATTTTTGTTCCTAAAGTGAATTCTTGTTTTCATCGGGTGCAAGACATTGTGTTACCCAACTTCTGCCCCAAGCCACACCATGAGTTGGAGCACAAAGACATACGTTAGATGTGAGGCAAGCACACTCCGTATCTACATGAAACGGACTGCAGCTTTTTGGAAATCCGAAGCCATGTTTGTCTCTTTCCAACCTACGTCCTTGGGGAAGAAGGCTTCCTCATCTACCATTAGTAGATGGATTAGGACATGTATCTCTAAGCTTACCAGACTCTGTCCCTGCCGGTGCCCAAGAACCTTACAGCCCACTCCACTAGAAGTGCTGCTACCTCTGCCGCCTGGAATTTCCAGGCATTGCTCAAGGAAATCTGCAGGATAGCTACCTGGGCGTCTCATTTGCCATTTATATGGCATTATCACCTGGATGCTTTTGCCTCGGCTGAAGCGGCGTTTGGATGGAGGATACTACAGAAGGTTATCCCACAGTTGGAGTGAGTGGACCAGATGCCAGTCCTCCCGTGGACATGAAGGTTTTGGTATGTCCCATCCTGCACTCTCGTCACAGCGTGGATGAGAATGGGTGTTGGTATAATTACCTGAGAATGCCTTTTCTATCTACACTGCAAGAGAGTCCAGCCCCATCCTTATGCGTCTGGTCTTGGTAGGGGTGTGTGAAACTAAATTTCACGGTTTATCTTCCAGAGACACATCATATCTGTCAAGCATCTTCGCCTAAAAGCTGGGGAGCCAGCTAGGGCTGGCTTTTTATATACTGGCAGATTCAGCTCTATGATGTCAAAGGGAGGAGTCGTACCCATCCTGGACTCTCTTGCAGCGTAGATAGAAAGGGTGTTCTCAGGTAATTATACCAATGCCCATTCTTCCTCTTTTGTGTGATTACGAGGGTCCAGGCAAGGGACATACCAAAGCTGGAGTGTCCAAGGGAGGGTCAAGTCTGGTCCTGATCACACAGCTCCGTATGCACCTGCTGCAGCACTTGTCTGCCAATGCTGCATCAGCTGATGCGAAGGCGTCCAAGCGGTAGTTGATAATGGAGAAGGTGAAGACCACATAGCAGCCCAGCAGATTTCTTCAATCGAAGCCTGCATGGCCTAAGCCGCAGCTGTAGCCGCACTCCTCGTAGAATGGCCATCACTCTTCAAGGCAATGGAAGAGACCTACTCTCGTAGGTTCTAGAAATGCATGTATGGATCCACCTGCCCACAGATGATGGTGTGACTTTACCATCCAACGTGGCAGGTTGAAATGATACAAAGAGTGACTCCTTTGTACGGAAAGCAGCAGTTCTCCAAATATATATCTTCAAGGCTCTATGTGTGTGCCATGCCTGTTCTAATGCATGGTCAGGGTTGGGACAGAAATTAGGCAGGATAAGTTCCTGAGCCCTATGGAACCACCAGTTGACCTTAGGTACAAAGGCCGGATCCAATCTCAGGACCTCCCTATCCAGGTGAAAGATACACAGGTCTCACGAACCGACAGAGCTGCCAGTTCCAAGATCCTTCTAGCTGATGTTATCGCCACCAAGAATGCCACCTTAGTAGTCAACAGATGTAGACTAACAGATCTTAGCGGCTTAAAGGGAGTCCAAGTAAGAGACTGCAATACCTTGGACAGGTCCCATGTAGGGTACCTGTGTATTACCAGAAGCTGAAGATAGATTGCACCCTTAAAGAATCTGTGCACTGTCGGATTGTGCGTTAGGGAACTCGACTTCCTATAAGACAGAACTGAAGACAAGGCCGTGACTTGCCGGCGAGGTGTATTAGCTGAAAGTCCTTTGTCAATGCCATCCTGGAGAAACTCCAATATGTTTACAATAGATACAGCTATAGGATTAAGTCCTGACTTAAAGCACCACCGGCAAAAAGCCTTCCAGTTTGCATTGTAAATACAATTTGTGGAAGGCCTCCTAGCCACCTGAATAGTTAGGATCACCCTATCTGAAAGATTATCTTTCCTCAGAGAGCCCCGCTCAAGCACCATGCACTAGTTGTAGCCATACTGTGGCTCTGGATGAACCAGACTCCCTTTTGCAGTGAGATCCTGTCTTGCGGAATTCTCCAAGGTGGAGCAATGGACAAATTCACCAGGTCCACAAACCAGGGACAGCGGGGCCAATACTGTGCCAGCAGGATGACCTCTGCCCTCTCCTCCAAAATTTTCTGGACCACCACTGGTAACAGTGGAGGGGGAGGAAAAGCGTACATGAGGCCTGGAAGCCACTAGCTTCGATGGGCATTGGTTCCCTCCACCCCCAGGGTGAAGAACCTGGTGAAGAACCTGGGCAGTCTGGTATTGCTTGGGGTAGCCAACAAGTCCACAATGGGCTGGCTGAACCTCCTTGTCATCTGGAAGAGAGAGGGATGAATGCTCCACTCTGTATGATCTATTATTGCCCTGCTGAGCCAGTCCACGTACACATTGTCTATTCCATCTCATGCCTGAATAGACATGAGATGGTTCTCTGCCAAGCGGCCCAGGCATTCCGCTTCCATCATGAGGGACCTGGACCCCTTGTCGGTTTATGTGTGCCTTGGTGGCCACGTTGTCTGTCATAATTAGGACATGAACTCCTTCCACCAACTGTTTGAAGCTGCTGAAGGCCAAACGAACTGCCCTCAACTCCAACCATGTTGATGTTCCTGCCTTGTTCTGGCCTTGACCACTGACCTTGCGCCATCTGAGACTGAAGATGTGCTCCCTATCTGGAAAGGCTGGCATCGGTCACGATGATGAACCTGAAGGGCTCCTTGAATAGGTGACCTTTGCAAATTGCCTGTGATTGCCACCATCAGAATGATCTTGTCACCGACCTGGGAAGCCTGACCTTGAACAAGGAGTGACTCCTGCCTGCCTTTTGATAAGGCAGGAGGAACCACTGCACTGTCCTGGAGTGTAGACATGCCCAAGGAATGATAGAAATGCAGGACACCATCTTCCCCAGTAGCTGCGGGAGGAGGGCCAAAGGAATGGTCCCTTCTGTCTGAATCCTGCCTACCAGGGCCTGCAAACTCACCCGCCATTCCTGGGAGAGAAAAACTTTGCATGAGACAGTGTCAATAGTAGCCCCCAAATGAAGTAAACAGTGGGGGAGAAATGATTTTTCTTGGTATTTGTGGAGAACCTATGGGCCTGTAAGACCAAGACTGTAGTCTGGAGGTCTTCCCAGGCCGCACTCTCCGAGGATGACTGGATTAAAATGTCATCCAAGTAGCACTGAACAGGTACTGGGATGGCATATAGATATGCTGCTAAGACTGCCAACAGCTTCGTAAAGACCCTGGGGGCTGATGAAAGCCCAAAGAGCATGGCCCTGTACTGGCAATGTTGTCCGGAGTAGCAGAAACAAAGGAAGCACCGGTGCAATTGACAAATCTGGATATGAAAATAGGTCTCAGTCAAATCAAATGATATGAGGAAGTCCCCCTCCCAAACACTCTCCAGAATTGTTTGAAGTGACTGCATTTTAAAATGCTTGTAAATTAGGTGCTTGTTTGAGTCTCTTTAGATCTAGAATCGCTCTCCACTCCCACCCCACCCCCACCAGAGGCCTTTGGAATAACGAAGAGTCTGGAGTAAAATCCCAGCCCACACTGACTGAAGGACTACCTGGATAGCCCAAATATCCAGCAAATGCTGAATAGCAGTCTCCATGAGCTCCCTCCATGCTGTGTCCCTGGAGATGGGACAAGCCAGAAAGAACCTCGGGTGTTGGGAAATAAACTCCAGGAAGAGACCCATCCTTATTCTTAGCACCCAAGTGTCTGATGTAATCTCCCATTGATCAGCAAAGCAGGCTAACCTGCTTCCAATGGGAGGACTGGAAATGCAATCGCGAATGATGGAAAGGGCGACTTCCTCCCTCTCGAAAGGGCCGCTTGCCTGAGTACTGGGGTCTACTCTTGCCTGCACATTCCTGCTGCTGTTCTTGATGAGGAAAGGGTTGTCTCTGTGACCTTTGAAGCCCCGGCCTAGAGTCTGCCTGGAAGGAAGATCTCCAGTAGTATGGAGCCAGTCGGAAGTCCAATCTTCTGGAAAGGAAAGGTAAGAACTTCCTCTTGTCCTTGGCTTCCACTAAGAGAGGATCTAGGGATTCCCCAAATAGTTTATCCCCTTGAACCAGGGCAGAAGCAAGTTTCCACTTGCGCCTGCCATCATCCTGCCAGTTTTTGAGCCAGAACATTCTCCGTGCTGCCACTGATGAGGCTATGGCCTTTGCCGGAAACCTGGCTCCGTTGAGCATGCGTCCGCCATGAACTCCGCCACAGTCACCAATTTATTGATATTCTGATGTGCTCGTACATCAATGACTGGGAACCAATCTTGAAGCTTGCAGAGCCACCGTAGAGAAGCCCTGGTAAAAGCTGTCGTTGAAGCCTTGACAGCCCAGGTAGCTGCCTGATGGGCTCTCTGGAGTGATTGCTCAACCCTCTTTTCCTCTGTCTTCAGGACTTTTTCTGGGTCTGAGGACGCTGAAGACAAAGCAGCCACTGGGCCATCTACCATTGGCACCTGAAGGGTCCTGGTCAGCTCCAGACCCATATTATAAAATCACCAATCATTTGAAGACTGAGTGGGTGCTAACCTGGAGATCTAGTTGCTTGTGGACAACATTAAGGAAGAGTCTGGGTGATGGGACTACCTTTGTGCATAAGGTTGGCTCAGAGAAAAGTTGATCCAGAGGAACATGAGTTTCTCCCATCGGCTGTCCCACATCTGCTTCGGGCCCCACTTAGGCTGTGTTCTTTGCCTTGGACAATAAAGACTTAGAGTGGGACAAAACAGACTGGTGAAGGCCGGCTGGTCAGGCATTAACCCTTCATCATCAGAGAGATCTGGTTCCCTCTACTCATCTTCCACTGCCATGGAAGAACTGGCTATGCACTGGGGGATCAGGTGAACCAGGGTCTTGTAAGATGGGTCTCACCCTAGGTAGAATTTCCAGGTCTTGGGCTGGAACCAAAGACAGGTCAGATGCCACTGAGGCTGGCTCTTTAAGAAGTTGAATTCCTTCCACTATGCCTTGTCTAATCGCGTTGGTAATGTTGGCTGGCACTTCAGGTTCAGGGGAAGCCCTATGGCGAAGACCTGCTGCTGTTGACATAAAAGTAGCCTCTATGCCAGATCTAGGCTTGGTGAGAGATTGCTCCCAAGGCCCAGCCTGAAAGGTGACTTCTGGAGATGTCTCATATTCTCTACCCGCAGTAGACAACTGCAGGTTTGCAGGATCCTCATTATCATCTGGGGACCAGACCTGAGCACATAGCTTCATCCCAGGAGCAGGCCCCGCCTCAGCCTGTAGGCCACTGGCCTGTAGGGCAAAGGCTGAGTCACCCGATGGAGGTGATCTTTGACTCTGCCCACCTGCAGTTTTCTTTTTTTTTTTTCCAGCTGCTTCTCCAAGGTGTTCTGACGCCTCATGGCATCCTTTTCCTCAGTTTTGAAGGCCTTCTTGGGGGCTGGAGCCTTTTTAGGTACTCTGCCCCTGGGTGCTTCTTTGGAATTTGTGGGGCTGTAGCTGCCCTCCCTCAGGGCTTTGCTGGAAGTATGGGCCTCTGCTATTTTGACTCAAAGGACAGGGAGACCTGTGCCAGAGAAGGAGAAGGGTGGGAGAGTGAGGTGGAAGTTGCAGCCCCCCCCCCAAGCCCCAGGCACACTTGTGCCCTGACAATTCTCCTTACCTGGTCTTCTGGCCTGCTTGCGGCCTTGCAAAGCCTTTAGCTAGGTCTCCAACCACGCCCTGTTGGAATCCTGGCCTTCAGCGGGCTCGTGCTAAGCACTTCATGTTGGAAGAGAGCCCAGGAAGCTGTTCAAGCCCTGATTGATGAGGCCCAGGCCCTCCGAGGTTGATGGAGGCTGTGCCATTCGATCCTGTTCCTCAGCACTGGGTTGCTTCCCCCAGCCCTGGCACTAGCGGCCTGAGTGAAGGCTGACCAGCTATTGAGCGGGCTGATGTCTCCCGCCAATCCGTGCTCACTGCTAACCATGAGACCATTTGGACTGCGCATGCCTGCGGAAATGGCTGC
>AZIM01001557.1:93791-108159 GCA_000516915.1 Ophiophagus hannah
TAGTGGTTCGGCTTGTAAATTTAATTATTTAGTAAATTATTATTATGTATTGTATGGGTTTTAGTTGTGAGCCGCCCTGAGTCCCTCTGGAGAGGGGGGCAGCATACAAGTCCAAGTAAAATAAAAAAATTAAAAAAAATCAGACATATTTACCATGATAAGGTATTTCACATAAATGAAACAATTTCACTAAAGGTCCAAACAGATTTTAAGGATGTATAGACGCGACCTCTATGGCTGATCCTGAGGTCAGGTAATTCATTCAGGAGAGAGAGATCCTTCAAATAGTCTACAGAAAGGTAGTTTACAAATTTAAGATGGATATCAGGCTTTTAAAACTTTGCTCGGAAGATATACTAGTATCCATTGTACTGGGTATCGGATCACTATTATAAGTTCTAATTACCTATCTCTCTTAAGCTTAGCATTTCCTGATCTGTCTTCCAGTACTGTGTTGCGTAGAATGTGTTTTCAGTAGTTTAGACTAGAATTAAATCTGAGTATGAACTGTAGGAAGTTCCAGGGGTTTATTTTTTGGATGACATGACAGCTAAATCATAGCTTTGTCAGTGAGGATAAAAGTCTCTAATAAATAGTGACACTTGAGATTTGACTCAAGAAATTTCAAACTGTGTATTTGAAATGCAAACTTGCAAAATTTATTTTTAAAAATCTTAAATTATCTAGAATTTGAGCATATTTTAATTGGAATCCCAATTGAATAAATCAAACAATCTTTTTACAGCTTCAATATTTATAAATAATATTTCTTTCTTGATGTCATCTACTATTAAATATGAAGGGAATCTACAATGGCTTCCTTTCAATAGTCATAATTTTTATGGGAGATTTATAATAGGATAGGAATGGAAATTGTTGGGGAAAATTTAGTGAAAAGTTTTGTTTACTTTTCCTTAAATGATGACAGTCATATCTCAAATGTTGAGAAGGTTTACAGATGTATCATGTCTTATCATGGCTGAAAAGTTATTCAAGACACCAACATTGGAAGTAAAATATTCTTATGGAGATGGGTCGTACTAATAAAATAGAGTATTTCTTATATGGAACCTCAAATAATCAGTAGAGTTGATAAAGTTAGCTGTAACTAAGAGACCTATTAGGCTAAAATAAATATTTGAAGGCAGTTTTGTAAAGTATTTATTATTTACTTATTTATTTATGCTGAATATACAGTCATGTGAAAAAATTGCTTCTCCATTTTGGCTTTCTTTTTGTAAAATAAATGATGATATTTATAATGTCATGTAATATGTCATATATTGTTCATCTGAGGTTGTATTTACCTTCTTTTAAGAACTGCTAAGGACCAGATGATTTTTACTATGTCCTGATAAACAAACCATAGAATTCAAAGAAGGTATTCATTCTTTTTCATATGACTGTATATTTAGGGAAGCTGGAAGAAGGTGAGCATTGTTTTAAAACTGGAAGAAGGAACTTCAACAAACTGCTGTACTCTAATAGCTGAAAATGCAAAGGATCTGCAAGTAATGAAAATCATTGAACAGAATAAAAAACACAAGGCTAACATAGTCAGAAGTTGAACATACTGTACAGAAAACTACATTTTTCATGTTTTTAACATCATTGAAACATAAGCTGTTAAAAAATTAATTCAGTGCAGTTAGCTGTGTTTCCTATTTCTGCTCCTTGTCCCTCTTGCTGCCCCCCCCTCCCTCCAGCCCTACTAGTCTGTGCAAGTTGTCAATTTCAGCAGAGGACTGTCGGGGAGAGAGAACTGCTCAGCTTTTTTTTTTAGCAGCCATTTCTATTTTCAATATAGCCTCCTCTCCAGTTAATTTTTTCCCTATGTGAGAAAAACCCAAAACAATCTTTTTGTTGTTAAATGAATATGGCAGTTGTTAAGTGAGGAAATTCATAAACTGACTGATCATTAAGCGAAGACTACCTGTAATCTAACTTTAGTTCACCACCTTAGCCTTTTGGATCACTGTATTCCATAACTGTTTTTTGCATCTTTACTTCATCTATCCATTCAGCTATTGATGTCTGTTCTAAATTCTGTGTCCTCCTTACTCTATTTCAATCTCCCAATTTCATTTAAAATTGAATATACAGGTAATCCCTGGGTTACAAGCGTTCCCGTATCGAATATTCAAAGTTACACAATTAGCGTCCCTTAGCATTTACGAACAATTCCCGAAATTAGGAATATTGCACCACCATGGCAGTTGTTCACCCTTACAAACAACTGCAGAGGTTCTGTAATATTCGCCCTGCCTATTCCCCCACCCCAAGCTGGGTCCTCAGAGGCACTTTGCCTGTGGAGACTCATTTACCTTGCAAAGATCTCCTCTCTGTCGCACTTCCTTTGCCTGTTTCATTGCTTCAGGCTTCTCTCCACAGAGAACAGAGGCCTAACATGCTGCAATATCATGCAAGATAAGTAGCATGAGATCTTGTGTTACTGATCTCGTGTGATTTTGCACTTTAGGCCTCTATTCTCTGTAAATTGACGCTTGGACATTTGCAAACGGAGGGAAGGCTTCCGTCCCTCAGGCTTTCCCTGAAGGGAGGCCTCCTTTCTCGCTCGCAATCCACTTGACAAGGCCTCCACTGACGAAAAAGGAGGCCCAGAAGGCCAAGCACGGCCTTCTGGGCCTCCTTTTATGCTGGCAATCCACATGATGAGGCCTGCAGTGACTAAAAATGCCTCATCAAGCCCCTTGCTGATGAGAAAGCAGGAAGCAGGCGAAGAAACAGGCTGGAAAGAAGACAGCTCTTCATAAAGTAAGTCACCCAGCGCAGCAAGATGGGGGTGGAAGCAATTGTGGGGACCCCAGGGGAAGGAGATGTATCTGTGGGTTGGAAGAGACCTTGGATGGTCTGAAGTAGACGGCCTTTTTGATCACTAGCCCCCCCCCCCCTTTNGTGCACTTAATGAGCCTCACATTCAATTAGAGAATACATGGGCGAAAAGAGGGAGTGATCACGTTAGTACAAGATTCACTCCCACGAATCCTCTGGTTATGAATGGAATGGGCAGGCTCCATTACATTTGTAACTCGAGGACTACCTGTGTTAGCAATAGAATCTTAATTTACTACTGACAATATTCTCCAAGGCACCTAAAGGATAGGATAGCTTGGAGTGCAGTTTGAACCATGTGGCACATACATTTTCATATTATCAGCATTAACTGTAAGGTAAGCTGCCTCATTTTACCCAATCTCCAGCTAGCCCTGTTTTCAAGGAGGATTATTTTCTTTTGGTTTATGGAGCATGTTGCCAAATTCTATTTCCTCCTTATGGAATGCTTAAAATAAGTTATTTGAAAGTTAACAAGGTTGGTTATCTTTTCCTTCAGCTATCAGTTTCTCTTTCTTTGACTACCCACTCAACATATAGTGCATATTGCAAATTCACAAGGAAATTCCTTTTCAAGTTTTGGGGGTTTGTATTTTGTGGTTGGTGTTAACTGAAAAGTGTCTATTTCTCCATACATAGGATTGTAGGGTTTGGAAGATTTCTGTTTAATGGCTTGTGTTTTGCTTCCATTTTCTCTGTCTTGCTTCTAATTTAATTATTCAATCTATAATATTCCCATCTTCACTTGCTGAATTTGGTGCAACAGAAAAATATATACAAATAGCGAGTTGGTTGTTGTTAAACTGAAGTTAAAGTGTTTGTTTTCATTCATTCATTTTTAATATGTATTGGATGTACTTTTAACTTCATCTCTTGATGAAGTATTTTCTTTCAAGTTTCTAATAATAAGTATAGCCATACTTCATTCTTAATTTCCTGTGGCAGGTAAAACTTGGAGCAGGAATATTATCTGATGAATAAATTAAAAGAACTTTAGAAAAAATATGAATTTCCAGATAGTATTAGTCTTACTGTTACAATAGCAAGTTAATAATTACGGTAGCTTTGCTAAATATATTTGCCTATACTTTCTTAAAAAAAATTAATTCCTCTATTTTGAAGCTAAATATTTTTTTAAACTATCAAATTTGATATGCATGTTCTATTTTTAGTTTTAAACTAACCTGCTATTTTCCTTGTTCTTTTCATTTTGTTATATCTGCTGTGTTCCTCCTCTTTTCCTTTTGGCCTGGATATTTTTGTTTGCCATTCTCCGTACTCAATTGCACTGTACCTCCAGCATCAAGGTGAGATCAAAGAATGGCAAGGAACTTCAAGTAAGTAAATAGTTTCTGCAGAAACAGTGAAAGAGCTATTTTTTTCATAGGGCCATACTTTCATTTCATGTTATTAGCAAATTTAATAATTTACTCCAGAACCTCACCTGCCAACACATTGTGCATTACTCTTAGCTTTATCTATCATTTTGTCCATTTGTAAAGAGAAATATTATAAATCATACACACTTTTAGGTTTGTGCAAATGCTGACATTTCAAGACTTATCATTTTTCTGGTATGTGAAATACAAAGAGCAACTTAGCAAGATAATTTTAGGGGAATTTAAGAATGAAGAATAAAATGGTATGGTTAGTCATTTTCTTTAATCATTACTTCCCTGGAATAATTTGTTTCATAGACTCCCAAAATTAGTGTACATACTCTGCTTTCACTACTTTGCAGTGAGCAGATGAGACTGAAAAGAAAGAGAGGCTATGCAAAGTAAACTAATAGCATGTTGTTTTTTCTGCAAATACATTTTCCCCTCTACTATTTAATTTGCTAGTCATTGTTACAAATAGGGCTCCTGGATTATATTAGGCATGACAGCTTCAAGAGCTGTGAGATTTTCCATCTGTGGAGCCCAGTCTAGTAATTTAGAAAACTTACATTTTTTAACAATATCTCTAGAGGGCACTGTGACTGTAAAATATCAGAAGGAAAATTATCAAGCAATTACATGGAGAGAAAAAGAGGATTAACATCTAAAAAAATCAAAAAGTAAATATGAGTTTGGGAATTAGATTTTGGATTAATCTATAGAATCTGTAGATTTTTGTTTAGAATCTCAATCACATTGTTTAAGGAAATTTATGTTTGGAATTTGTAGTCAGAAAGGAGGGAGTTGATTTTTGAGTATTGCATGCTGATTATACATTGAATATACATACCACATGATAATTTTCAGAAATTCAGTTTTTGGAAATTCAGTTTTAAAGATACTAGAAAATAATGATATGAAGCAAGATTAAAATGCTATGTTTTTATAAAGATTTAAATTGGACCTGCAGATAATGGAAAAGTTACCACTATAACATGAAAAGAAATCACATTGCAATTATATCATGTTATCCCATGTTACTCTTCTTTCATGCTCTCCAGAAGTATTAGACAAAAGATATAATGTCCAGTTAATCAGATCTTTGTTACAATGATTTAAAAAGAAAGGAGAGGAGCTGAATTCAGAAACAAAGCATGCAGCCCTTATGTTGAACATTTTCAATCAAATAATTTAAAATTATCTCATTTTTCTACTTTAAATATTCAAAACCATTTGACTTTCTAAACTTTCTGAATGGATATTAATGGATATTATTTCTATGTAACTTTTTTGCCATTGTCAAACATAAATCAATGTCTTATTTTCAAAACACTCTAAAACTATGTTCTCTCTTCCATTTCCTGATGGAGCTCCAACACCATTTTAATAGTCTACTGCTTCTTTATTCACCCTTTCTAAGTAAATCATACATTATCAAATCCCACTTAAACTATGATCTTTAAAACTGATATTTTACAGTGAAACTTTCCTCAATATGCCTTATTACAAATCAGTTTTATAATACGTAGCTGAGGGAATCACATATTATTGCTTTTTTACTTTAGCTTTCATTTCCTTCCTTTTTCTGTGTTGCATTTTATCATGTAAACTCCTTAGGGTGGAGACAATTTCTACTATATTCAGTGAAATGTTGTAACTCATCATTTTTGGATGTTTATTTTACAGCTGCAGTAGCAAGCAGTGATGAATCTCATACTTCTACTCCAGGAAAAATGAGCCAGCGTCACGGGAAAGAAGGGTATCTTACACCAACCAAAGAATTACATCAACTTTCTTTCAGTCCAGGCCAAGGCCATGGTAAGAGCCATTTTGTTGAATATAGTATCAAATAAAATGCTCTACAACACTTGCTGTACATGCGACCGGTTCAAGAGAGTTGGTTTTATGTTACATAAACCATAACTTAGTTTTGTGTCTTGTCCAGAAATCAGCACAGATATTTCTGTAATTGGGAAAAAAAAAGTGGTTTAAAGGTACCTTGGTTTAATTGTGTAATAAAGGAGATGGGAAAATTCTGAATGTGTGAGTAAGTCCTTTTTCATATATCAGTTCATTAAGCTATGTTTGATAGTTATCAGCAGGCTTCCGTGTACTTTATTATATATGTATTTCATTGGGAGATGGAAATGTAGTGGTTGAAGTAGGAAATAGATATGTTGCACCTTTAAAACCGTTATTACAAAATTACATTCCATTTGTTACTTCTAATGAGATACAAGATACATAACTCCTAAGCTAGTAGGAAATTCAATAAATGAGCAAAAAGTAGGAAAATATTATTTGTAAGAGTTGAATTTAAATGTCATAAAAAACCATACATTACTGAACTCAGCCTTGTCTCATCTGTTCCAGTATGCACACAAGAAAGATCTCAGAAGCCTTCGCTTTCATGTGTGATTAATTATGACTTGTCATGTTGTCTGAATCTACATTGGTAATCATTTATAAACTTAGCATATTTTAACACATCACAATCTAAAGTTTATATTATAAAAAACTGACTGATTTAAAAATATAAATGTGTTAAACCTTCTCTTAGCCTGCTATAAGGCAACTTAGTCTCTTATACACTAAGGAAGTTAGTCTCATTAAGTCATAAACTTGGTTTCAATATATGCAAAATACTGAATGTTTTGTTTCCTAAATGGAAATTTTGTCTCCTAACATTACCATATCTAATTCATTCAAGTTCATTTGGAACTCTTTGACATAAATGAAGATTAACAGATTTCTGAAATAATTTGGAGAAGCATTTTATTTATCGTTTTGTTGTAACTGATAAACCAGAGGTGTCAAACTCAATTTTATTGAGGGCCGGATCACCATTGTGGTTGTCCTCTGGGGACCAGGGGGAGGAGGGACATGGCCGTGGTGTTTGCAGCCGACTGGGCAGCGGCCACAAAGCAAGGTGGTGGGGGAGTTGAAGACAAAGCGAGGCAGAGGGTGAGGAGCTGCCCCACGCACCGGCTTACCTGAGGGCCCTGCAGCCAGGCCATCAATGTTATTCCAACTATCTGCCCTTGCGGCAGCTGCTCCAGAAACCCCATCCAGGACCCAGTGTGGCTGCTAGCCCACTTCTTGCTCACCGCTACAATGGAGCAAGAGGCTGAGCAATGCATGTGGCGGCAAGCAAGGAGAAGAAGTAGCGAAGAATGGGGATGAAGGATAAAGCAAGGCAGGGGGTGTACAGCTGCCCCACCTGCCATGCACTGGCTTACCTGAGGGCCCTTCAGCCAGGCCACCCATGCCAAACCCCCACCTCCCCCACCCCCAGGGCAACTACATCCCTTCACTAACCTGCTTTCCAGCTTGGTGTGCCGCCGCGGCGTGCAGGGCAACAAAAGTAGTCTGTGGGATTCCAGTTAAAAAAATAGTTCAGACCTTCCAACTTCTCATGAAAATCTAGTAAAGTTGGAAGGTCTGAACTATTTTTTACTGTAGTTTCACAGACTACTTTTGTTGCCTTGCATGCGGCAGCAGAGAACTGGGCCTGTATGTGCATGCAGCCACTGGGATGGTATGCCCCAGGCCGAAGTGACGTGGGCTGGCCCCTTACATTTTCCAGGATGGCCGAGTGGGCTGGATCTGACCTCATTTGACCTGATTCAGCCCGCGGTCCTTGAGTTTGACACCCCTGTGATAAACCATCTGAAGACAATCATTTAATTGTCCAGACAGTCTCCTGAAGGCTTGGCTGCTTCAAGTGCCTTCAAAGGTCTTCTGCATGTGTGTACATATCCTCTTAGGAACACTTCTGCAAATTTATTTTATTAAAATTTTATGCTATGTTATCCATATCCCTTGCAAGGTGACTCTGGGCAGCTTTTAAGTTACAAAACAAACAAATAATAATTAAAATATTAAAACTAAATAAAGCTAGATAAAACTAAAATATTTAAAACTAAACTAAAGTATTATTAAATCTGTATTAAAACCTAAATTAGGAGAACTTTGAGATGGACAGATAGTGATGAGGTCTTCTTAACCCATCAGCTACCTCCAGCAGTGAGCTCCCCCTCCTTATAAGCCAGTAGGAAAAGCCAGTTTTAATACCCTTCTGGAAAGCCAAAAGGGCAGAGGCAGTTCTAATCTCCAGGAGTAGAATGTTCCACAGGGATATTTGCATATCTGTAAAAAATTGAATGTGGTTTGGAAAAGCATTCCCTACGCTTTTCCAATGACAGTATTTTAAAAAAAAGAGAAACCCTAGTCCAGATTTGGGGGGGGGGGCACCAAACTTCTGAATGTTATATATAGATTTTATAAGTTGCCATGGTTGCTGGTTAAAAAAAAGCTACCAAGAATAGAGAGAAAAGTTAACTTTAAAACTGAATTTCTCTTCAAATTGCAGTGAGATTTTGATAGTGAAGAAGCTTTATATTCCCTTCAGTGAATATTTCTTCATAGGAATTTGTTTGGCATCTTAACATGGCTTAATGCTATCATACATTGCTTCCTTCATTACAGTTTAATTCTTCTAGTAAAAAAGCTTTATTCTTGTATTTTTAACATTCTCAAATGTAAATATATTATCTTAACAATTTTTACATTCTTTCAAAATCTAAGGCAGAAATAAATTGTTGTCTCTCTAAGCCGCCTAAGAAGTGGGGTTGTACCATTTCCCTAACAGTTTATCACTGTCTTTTAAAATACACCCAAATATCTCTTCATTCCAAATATCTCTATTTTCTATAAACTCATCTCTAAATCTTCAGTTCTCCTTATTAATCCACAAAGCTCCAGTAAAAATTAACAAGAATACTTAATAACATAAGAATACAATCCCCCTTTCCATTTAGTCTAAATTGTCTTTATCCCTCTCTTAATAGTTAAACATTGCAAAAAGGAAATTAAAAACTATTAAACATTACCAGAAATAATAATTCCGTATTTACATATCAGAAACTAATCTATTACACTCTTAAATATTTCAAAAGAATAACTGCTCAATTCAGGTAATTTCCCTTCTCTCATCTAATTGCCAAAATTGGCCATAAACCCCTGCAGAAAAATTGGTTCTCCTCACATCACTGAAGTCATCTAAACTGTATAATTTTTGACTATAAAGTGAGGAGGATTATACAATGGAGTCCTATTATATAACATGCCAAAGAAATATTACAGTAATGGAGATTCTAACCATAGTAAAGATTTGGTTTGATGATTGTAGAAAATACTAGTATTGCTTACAAAAGAAAAGTAACAGTTCTATACTCATTGGTTGGTAATATGTAATTTATTTTCAACCAATGCCTTTTGTAGATAGCTGATTTTGTTATTTGTTGGACATGTTCTTTTGAATTGTTGATCACACTATCAAAGTGTGTTTAAGTATGTTTGCCAGAAGAACCAGAATGAAATGGAGGGGAGGGCATTTGATTGGGATAGTCAGTTGAGAAGAAATCAAGGCACTTAACCAGCACTACCACCATTGCTCCTTATGTTCATTACATAACGTTCTGGTAGATTCCATTTTCTTTTAGATGAATTTTCAGTTTCTCAAATTGCCTGAAGAAATATTAATGAAAATTACTAGGATAAGCAAAGTTGTAGTTTACGTGAATAAAGATATTAAGTGTTACTGCTATTATATTTAGTGTTACTGCTCCAATACTACTCACAGATTCTTTTCTGAAGTTATTCACCCACCCTACTTCAGTGTTACTAGGGAAACCATTGTTTCCATTGTAACATCTAGCACAACCCTTAGGTTCCTATTCTAGAAAACAGGTTCTCTCTTTGTGTTATAAATGTGTGTCATCATAATAATGGCAAAGCTGCAATTTGTGAACTTTCTCAGATAGTACTTTTTCCCATTACAGGCCATCCCTGAGAACATGGTATGAAAGTTACATGCAAAAGAAATGAGATTTACCATAGCTCCAGTTAGTGTTTATAGTGTTGTAAGCTGTGTCCACAGTTTAGTTTATATAAATAATTTGAGTAATGAAGTGTAAACAGGAATAAAAGCAAGTTTTAATGGGGAATTCTTAGCACTGTCCTGTATCCTTTTTATATTGCAGTTATGG
Organism: Ophiophagus hannah; assembly: GCA_000516915.1. Lineage (NCBI taxonomy): Eukaryota > Metazoa > Chordata > Lepidosauria > Squamata > Elapidae > Ophiophagus > Ophiophagus hannah. Next base: position 104,074 of record AZIM01001557.1, read on the forward strand.
AAGGAAGGGGGAGGGCTGAATTTGGCCTTCCCTTGTAATTTGAAATTGATACATTTTCATGATGCCAGGAAATAAATGGGATATATTAACATAAAAGAGAAGCGGTGATATTGAAATCTAAGTCTTAATGGTAATTGTGAACTTCACTACTGAAGTAATATTATATATTATGGTAGCTAATGAAGTTTAAAAAACTAAAAGCAAGATTTTTGATTGAATTATGAAATAACTGATTAGAAAAAAACCTCTGCCAGCTCAGTTTTATCTTGGACAAGTTTCTAGATATTTTGCTGGCTTTTATTTTGAGCCTACAGATACTCTGCGCGCGCGCGTGCGTGTGTGTGTGTGTGTATTCTTTTAAACCATCTAATCTCAGAATATTAAAAATATTTGCCCTTTGTCCAAAATCTCTGGCAGAAAAAAAACAGTGGTTATGAAAGACAGAGCTTTTAAAAATTCCAGACAACCTGTTGCATCGTTTTTTGAGATATTTCCTTACCAGATTCCTCAATGTCTTCAACAATGACAGAATTTCTAATTTACTGCCTTCATTGAAAAAGTTCATAAAAATTTAGGGAGATATTCAGGGATGTATCCACCTTGAAAATAGTCCATGTTAAACTGTATAGCATAACATCAGGAGGGATGCCAAGAAATGTTTTATGACATTTTGCATTATGTCATAAAATGCTTTATGATTATTTTTATATCAGAAAATGTTTTATAAAATTTACCAAATTTCAATTCCATGGGAGTCATGGATCCCAGATTTTGAACACGTTCTGTAAGTTAGCATATTTGAGGCACCTTGATTCAAAAATTGTTGCCCTATGATACACTATTTTGCCAGTTAAAGGTTGCACATAGATAGGAGAGTTTTAGTAATATATAGATGATGTGTATTCAGCTGATTCATTGTAAATGTCATGTTTTGCAGATTCAATTGTTTGTAGTCAGCCTGCATTCTTACATTTTTTAAAATTCTTCAGTACTGTATACAATAGACCCTCTGGTCACAAACGCTTCTGACCATGACCAAATCTGGCTCCAACCAATAAATTCACAAAATGTTTGAATCTGGTCACAAACACATACTCGGGCAGCGATCAAACGTGACCCCTGATCCAGAAATTCCTGAAGATGAAACATTAGAAGATGAAGAAATCGCCAAAGTTATGGGACGAATTATGGTCATGACCAGATGTTCTACTGTACATCCTTGCCATTTAAATAAGTAATTTAGATGATCAGCATCTAAATCAATTAAATTATCAGATAATTAAACTTTCATTGAGAAATTATACCTATATACAGGTAGTTCTTGATTTATGACCATAATGGAGCCCAACATTTCTGTTGTTAAGTGAAATGGGGCATTGTTTGTCCCATTTTACGATCTTTCTTGCCAGAGTTGTTAAGTGAACGAATGCAGTTAATAAATTGGTAAACTGGTTGTTAATCTGGTTTCCCCATTAACTTTGCTTGTCAGAAGGTCACAAAAAGTGATCACATGACCCTGAGACACAGCAACAGTCATAAATATGTACCAATTGCCAAGCATCTGAATTTTGATCACATGATAATTGGGATGCTGCAAAGGTCATAACTGTGAAACATGGTCATAAGTCACTTTTTTAACTTTTAACTTTGAATGGTCACTAAATGAACTGTTGTAAGTCAAAGACTACCTGTAGTGCTCTCTTTACATTTCTGTTAAAATATAGTTGATTTGTATTTATTGAACAAATAATTTAGTTTACGTTTAGTGATTACCTGCATGTTGAAAATATATTACACTTTTTAATGGCGGGGGGGGGGACCCTAAAGCTGAAAGATTTTGTATTTTCTTCAGGCTAATTATTCAAATCTGAAATCTTCATATAAAAGCCATGTCTTTTTATTTGAAATTAGTTTAGCAAGGACCTATATTATTGAATGGTAATTTTTTTAATAATAAAGCACTTGTTTTATAAAATTTCAATGTGCATTATTAATATTTGTATAATATTGTTTTAAGAAGCAATGGACATTTTTCCAGCAAGTTTTTTTGTGGATCTGGTATTCTTAGACATTTTTGCTGGCAGGTGCTGTTTGTTTTGCTTTATTAAGATGAAGTGCTAGAAATGCAAGACTTTCTTTTATTAAGAAATTTATTTTATTTAGAAACTGAAATTTTCTGCTTTCTTTCACAATGTTGGAAGTATAACCATGATAGCTTGCTGTGTGTTCTTTAAAATATTTGAATGATTAGGGAGTAGAAGAATTATTTTGGTCGGTTGAGATACTTGATTATGCCAATTCTCTGTAACTTCCAACTAGTGTAGAGTAACAGCTTGTATTAGAACATACTAACTAAAATAGGAAATATTACCAATAGAGAAATGACAACAACTTGACATTATTATCAACATCCTTAAATACTATCTTCCTTTTTCAAATACACACATTACTCTCTTATTTGCGGGTTGCTAATGATGGCAACTGCTTTCTCTGCAACATTCTCATTACCACCAGCCTTTTGAATGACAAGAATAATTATATAAAGCATCTAACTCATAAAGGAAGAAGGTCCTATGAGGCGTAGGTTTTCTCTAGGTGCTGGGGTTTCACTTCCTCCACGAACTGATAGCCGAAAGCTTGTCCGGAATGCTTCATTTGGAGGCTGCAGTGAATTCTCACCAGTCTTTCAAGGTTTGTTTTCTTTTTTTTTATATTGTCACAAAAGTAGGTTGCATTGCTAGGTGCAATATTAACAAATAAAAACAATACATTTTGGGTAGGTGTTGACTCACATAGTGTTTATTGATTGCTAAACAATATTTTACAGGTTTAAAATTGTTATGATACCACAAGGATATTTGAATGTTGTTTCTAATATGCTTAGTCAGAAGTTATGTCTTTAAAGAAAGTATACTTGGTAATTATAATTTTATTCTATAGAAACTATTGTAAACTCATTCATTTCTTTTTAAGGTTTTGATAGAGGGAAAGATGATGCTTCACAGAATAAAGATGATTCCTCACAATCAATGTCAAAAAGTAAGGTAAGTACAATTACTATATGTATCTTTACCCTAACCGATTTAGATGTATTTATTTATTCTGAAATAAAAGTGGGCTTAGTTACAGCATGTTATGCATTTACTTGTCTATACATATATCTATCTATCTTGGTCTTCACTCAGTGGTCAAAAAAGGCAGATATAGGATACAAAAGAAATGAATATTTATATTTATTTTCAATTATTTGTACACTGCCTTGTACTGAAATCATATGGTAATTTATTGATTAAAAAGGTTTTCCATTTGTAAAATGTTCTCTGTCAAATACAAAGGCATACCAAGTATGTATGCCATTATATAGGTTCCTCCACAGTAGAAAGAGCAAAGAAGAAGTAAACAAGATGTTTATGGAACAAATGGAATAACAGTACTGGATAAAGGGAGAAAGAAAGGGTTGGAGGAAAATATGATGAAGAAATGTGGAAGGGATGTTGTGTCTAACCAGGGAAAAATTAAGAGGAAAAAGACAATAGAATTATTAAATTCAGAAATAGCATGTTCCTATTCAGAGAATAATATTAGACTTTTAAAATTTCTTTTCATGTGTAGAGGCTATTTGCAGTAAGACGGAGGAGGGAGATTTTGTACTACAGTGGAACTTCTTAATACTCATGCTTAATTGTTTCCGGGAGTCACAATGAGTATTAAAAATGACAAATAACAAACAAATCATGTGATGTGCTACATAACGCTTTGTTTTGGCTTGGAAGAACATCCTATCTGTCCCTTTTCCTATGTTAGCAACCTTCCCAGCATGGCCGACTTCCGGTCCGCCCTCTGTGGCTGTCCCCCACTGCCTTTTGCAGCATGTCGAATACCAAATTAAGATGAGTATCAGGACAACATTTTCACATCAAAATGTGTCAAGTATCAAATTTGACAAATTTTGAAGCAATTGAGTATCAAGGTACTACTGTATTATTTCTGATTCTTATAGTAATGACTAGAAAAATACATGTACTCTTACACATTTTTCTAGAATCATAGTGAGGCAGGATTTCCTTTCCTTTCCTTTCCTTTCCT
>AZIM01001557.1:143861-165354 GCA_000516915.1 Ophiophagus hannah
ATCTCCTCTAGGACTGACTGGTTTGATCACCTTGCAATCCAAGGGACTTGTGGGAGTCTTCTCCAGCACCATAGTTCAAAGGCCTCAATTCTTTGGCACTCAGCCTTTCTTATGGTCCAACTAAAAATACGATATAAATATTTTATTGAAAGTTTTTTAAAGAAGATAAAACTAATACAAAGTAAAGGAGGAAAGAAAGGAAAAAGGCAAAAAGTACCAAAAGAAATAGAAGTATCTGATTTTCTTTGCAGCAAACATAAATATGATTACAAAGCACACATATACACATCTCTTCATCTGTGGTTATACAAACACTTTTTCCTAATATCTGTTTTATAATCATTAAAAATCAAAAGTTCATTTTTTTCTGTTTCATGCAAAATGTCTATAACCAGCAATAAATATAGATGTTGTCTTTTCTCTAAAAAAATTTAACTGCATGTTCCATCATCTTTATCAACCATTATTTGGTTGTGGATGGGCCTGAATTTTTCCACTTTTGAGCATGTAATTTCACTGCAGTTACCATGTCTAAAAGCAAAGTTCTATGACTTTTTCTCACCTGTTGATCTATTGGTCTCAAAATAAAAGCCTCTTGTTTCAATAGTACATTTATCTTTAGAATCTTTTGAATTACCATTGTGAATGTATTGTAGCCAACATTTTCTTGGCTTTTTAATACATTCACCAAATATGATAAAATGTCCTTTCATCTTCATATTTCCAACATAAAATTGAAGTGATTTTATACATACTAGAAATTTTCTCTGGTGGCATATACCAATAGCACATCCTTTTATGAGTATTCTCTTTAAGATTACAATATTAAGCAAACTTCAGTCTTTTCCAACACATATTTTCCCACTGATCCATTTTATATTATAACCAAGTTTTTAGCCCTATCATACATTCTTTCACTTTTTCTTCTGTCTCAATTTTTAACAAAAGTTTCTATCAGCAATTGCATGTTCAACATTTGTACACAATTATATTTCAAACATTGTCTTATATCAGGGGTGCCAAACTGGCAGCCCGTAGGCCAGATGCGTCACGCACAGGCCACACCAACTCTGGCTCCGCAAAAGTAAAAAATGTTGCAATACGTCATGTGATGCGATCGAGTTTGACACCCATGTCTTATATTCTTAAAACCATAAAATCCACTTTAAACCTTGATGATAAGTGTAGATAGGAAAATCATTGACAAGTATACTCTTCCACTATTACATTTTCTCCTGATTTTATTTTACATTTTCTTGAGAAAATTCTATTATAACATGATAAGATAACTGTTTGTGTTTACTTATATTTCTCTTCTATAAAATGTTTCTTGTTCTGAGAGCCACGAAGCTGTTTTCGGACACAACCTAGATTCATATTTATTCAATATTCTCAGAGTGTCATGTCTAAAATAATGACTTTTAAAATCTACATTAATCTTATCTTTGTTGTACACAAACATATATGCCACCCAAATCTCAAATTGTGTCCTTCTAACTCCAATAACCTTCTGTTTCTCAGCAACACCCACTTCTTCATCCAAGCTAAACAACTAACAGCCAAGCATAATTTCAAATCAGATATACAAAGTCCTCCCTTTTCTTTGCATTTTGTAATATTTAACTAGTATTTTTCCCCTTAGATATATTCTTCTTAAACACAGCATCAGTTGTCAAAACAACTATTGTCTGAAACAAAAGTAAAGTTCTTGGCAAAACATTCATCAGAATCATAGAAATTCTCCCCAGCAATGAACGTTCTATTTTTGCCAACCTTAACAAAAAATTTTTAACATCAATCTATTCTAGATATAACAATTATAACATATAGTTTTATAATATACAGTTCATATTTCTCATAGTACTACCCAAATATTCTCAATCTTAAAACATATTTTATTCATCAATTGTTTGATCTTGTATTTCCATGTTTTGATAACTTCTCTATCTTCAGTTTATTAATCTTAAAACATGCTAATGCAGCATATTCTTTAATTTATTCATTAATAATTTAGTTTGCTTTAAACGGGCTTCCCAAGCCAACACTAAATCATCTGCAAAAGCTCTTAATGTCAAGGTTCCAAGTAATACATCCCATTCAATAAGAACTCCAAGGCCGGCAATTTCCTCAAAGAACATTTTATTGGGACATATCATATTGGCACATTCTTGGTGGAAAACCAACTCTAAATTCCTGCCTGTTTTACACCCAATTAAAAGTAAAACTTTGTCACTTCACCCCAGAGTCTCCAGTCACATGGTCCAATCAACATGTAGTCCAGTTGCTAGGTGACCTCAGTCTCCACCTTTCGAACACCTGCATCAATGTCCTTGATTCCCAGGGGAAAGACAACACACTAGCTATCTCTACACCCCCCCTCCCTGGCCCCTTCGCTCCAGGCTGTGTCAGCCCTGAAGCAATGAGAAGAGAAACCTCACTAGAGAAAAGCTACAAAAAGAAAATGGCCACAGTTTGGCCAACTCCAGGGTTGACACTTAATTTGTATGTCACTCTTTAATCTTTACCATCACAATCTTCTCATCTTGTCTTATATCTCTATTCTATATTTCAAGAGCTAAAATAAACAAAGGAAACAATAGACAGTCTTGTCTTTTTCTTTTTTCACATAGTTTGGCTAAATATCCATTAAGAATTATTTGTGCTGTCTGTGAAGTATAAATTTACCTATTTATGAAATTATCTCTAAAAATTCCTGTGTTTTGGATAAGGATGTTCATATCCTTTATGCAAATTAAATGATATTGATAAAAAATAAAACAGCCACTTATACTATCTCCCACTTATAATTTCAGTATCATTTCTTTTTTTTCTCTTCACAATTTACAAACCAACAATTTATTGTTTATTCACAAATTCACAAATTCTTTGTTTTTCATAATTCAGTTTTATGATTTCTTTTTTTGTTAACATGGATAGCTATTGTTATGAAAATATTTTCCAGTTATTTGAATAGAAATACCTCCCAGAATATAAATTAATTTGGGAAAAATATTCTTTTTAGATATTCACCTTTCTTCAAAGGTTGAGGTTTAATGACTCATCTATCCATATTTAAAGAAACCTCTTTATTTATTGAATTTATGTCTAATGTTACTAATTGAGCTATATCTTTCAGTATGCACATATTTAAATATTTAATGGTTGAGTACAAGTATGATATTGATGTTACTTTAATGGGTGGATAACCACATTTTCACCTACTGGTATCTTCTATTTGGAGCAGATAATCTGCTACTTTATTAGGCTTCTGTCATTTGCATCAACACTGGAATAGTAGTGTGAGCTTTAGAAATTTATCTTTGCTGTAGAGGAACTATCTATTTATAGATTAATTAGTTCTCAATGTGTCTAAAAAATGAGGAAGACAACTTATTGTCTATAGGCTATATTGCAGTTATCACTGTGGATGGAATCCCAGGACTCCCAGCAGGTCAAATCCTGAGCCAATTGCAAAAACTTTCTGTATCTGCACATTTTTACACAGAAAGAGTGGCAGTTTGGAGTCTACATGGATTATTTTAGGATTTCCCTTTGATCCAGGGATATTGTGACATCCAGAAGCCGCCTTCTAGCCAGAGTTCTCAGCTGCTATCTCTCTCTGCTTTTTCAGCCCACCATAATTCCACACCAAAAGTTTTCTTTTCTCAACTAAAAATAGAAAGTTCTGTTGCTGATTTTCAGTTGTAAAAAATTAAACAGGGCCACAAATAATACTACTTTAGCATTCATTATAACTATGAAAGATGGGTTAATCATTTATAAAGGAATAATTTTAAAAAATGATTTGCAAGCCCTGCCCATCCTTGCTATATAGGATTGGATCCATATTTGCTTTTCTGGAACCAGAAGATAATCAAATTCTTTATGTTGAATGTTTATTATCTCAATTATCTTTCCTCTCAGTGTCACCTATTGTCCTCCAGTTTGGCAAGTGAAGTGGGTTGCAAGAAGATAGTGTAAACAAAGATTTCTACCACTCGTTTCTTGCACACCAGCAGAAGACTGCTAACCATAACTATCTTTTTGTTTCTGAGAATAAAGCTGATAAAAATGTGTATTACAGGTTACTGTTGCAAAAATAAAACGGTCTGCTAAGTCTAAGAAAGAAGAATGTGGCTTCTCCTCACCAGAGCCTGATAATCCAGACTCATCAGGAAGTGAAGGTAAATGCTACATTGGTTTACTGTGCCGTTCTTTCTAAAACTATGCTGAATAAAGTACAAGCATGCCTAAATTTCATTATCTGTAAACTAAAAATACTGTTTTTGTTTTGGTGCCTTCAAATCATTGTTGATTCCTGGCAATTTCCTGGTTTAGACTCTTCAGGTTTCATGATAAGATTTTTCAGGGTGGTTTGCTGTTGCGTCCTTCCTAGGGCTCAGAGAAATGGATTGGCTGAAATCACCCAGCTAGCTTCATGTCCAAGACAGAAATAGACTCTCAGTCTCAGTTTTCTAACCCAGTGCCTTTAATCAGTACGCCAAACTGGGTTTCCATGTTAAATTTATTTAGTATTTAATATTTTCTGTCCTGGCTTTTAAAATCATTTTTAAAATGAGAAAAAATGAGTTTTAATTCATATCTGATAAACTAAAATACTGGTTTCTATGTGATTTATATATTTTACCTGTTTGACTAATTTTGAATTACTTCTGAAGCACAACTCAAACATAACACAAGAATCCGAAAGAAAACAGTAGATCTTGCTGAACTGCAAAGTGCCATTGAATCTATAAAGTTAACACAGGAAGATATTCGGAGGTATGTTTGCAGTATTTTTTTTAAAATCACATTCCATAACAGGACTGTTGATGTTTCTCCATGCCGCACTCTCTAAATTCCCAGAATGCTCTCTTGTTACCTCAGCATAACTTCTGTTGGAGCTTTTGGGCACATATCCAAAAAAAAAAGCACTAAGTTACACTCATCTACCATGTTATACTGAAAGCATACATCTCTGGATTCTACATCGGCTCCAGAGATATTGGAAACAGAGATTGTGCTTGACACTATTGCTTTGCTGCATAGCTGCCTCCTTTTTATTTAAGTAAAATAAAATCAGATGGGCAGGAAATCTTGTGGGCATTAAGGGGAAATGTAACTAAGTACATAAAAACCTAAAGATGCCGATTTCGAGACGTGGGGATTTAGAGCAAACCTTGACCTTTAAATGTATAAATAACTAAAGAAATTCTCTTGAGAGATGATGCTGCAGTTATATTCTCCTAATCAGTATAAGATCTGACTAAAATACACATTTTCATATAATAATTTTTAAGTTACTGCTTAAAACATTTCTATCATGCCTTTCAGTTCCAAAATGCAAAACTACTGAAAATCAGAGATCAATGCAAAATAAGGTAACATTTTAATAAAAGAATATATGGGGACATAAATATTAGTATCTTGGTGTGAAAGCAAAGACTTTTCCAAGATTTTCCCTTTATTATTCAGTATAGTGCGAAACAAAACGTAAAGAGAAAGAAGATTTAGATAGGTGGATAAGGTAGTAGGTACACTTACCTTCAAATGCAGTTGATATATGTTCATATCTTTATTTTCCTTAAAGGTCCTTACTCTGTAGCACTTTTATTCTATTCCTTTAATTCTCTATAATGTCACAAATACTTCAGGTTACTTCTTGTTTAATTTCATGCATGTATATTTTCACCATCTAATAAGGCCCTTTTATGTAGATTTCACTTTCATATTTTGAGATCAATTTGTTTTTCTTCCAAATTGATGAGAACATTGATGATGTTACCTGGTTGGGTAATGAAACATCTGCAANNNAACAACCAAGCTCAGAGAGCACAAAGGAACATAGCTTGCCTTTTAGTTGATTGTGCCTTAAATGAGTCCATTGATGTTGCTGCTAATTGTCTTCCCTTTTCTTCCACCTTTCTTAGCATTATAGACTTCTTAAGATAGATAGGCCTTTGTATAAGGTGTCCAAAGTATGATATTTTAAGCCTTCTCATTTGTTCCTCAAAATTATAGATTGATTTGTTTAATGATCCATTTGTTTGTGTATTTGGCTAACCATGGAATTCACAGAATTATTTTTCAACATTAAATTGCAAAATACACTATCTGTTTCTTCAAAATTCAAATGTTGCTTCCATAAAGCATCACAGAATATCATTATCTATATTATTCTGATCTTTGTAGGCAAAGATACATCCCAGCTTTTTCCAAGGCCTTCACTACCACTCTAGCAAGTGTTAGTCTACAGCATTTTCTTGACTGCTGGTTCCTTTACTGTTGGTCCTACAGGGAGAAGCTATTCTTCAATATCTTTACTGTCACTTACAAGACTGGTTGCTGTATCTGTTGTCGTTATAATTTTATTTAACATTAAACCCATTTTTTCATCATGTCCCTTGACTTTCATCATTAAATCTTGCAGATCTTTTGCATTTTCAGCTGTCAGAATAGTGTTATCGGCATAGCACAGGTTATTGATTTTTCTTCCTCACATTTTAAAACCATAGTCATCTTCTTCATAATCAGCAGCTTCCCCCAATATATAGTCAGCATATAGCTGAATAAATAAAGTGAGAATAGCCAGCCTTGTTTTAATCTTTTGCTGACATAGAACCAGTCTGTTCGCCATATTCTGTCCTTCATGGCTGTATATACGATAGGTTCTCATGAAACAATGAGATGTTCTGGAATTCCCATTTATTAAGTAAATGGGAATGCCAGAACATGAGATGAGCATTTGCTTACCTACAGAAAAAGATCCATATTTTTCCTAAATGCATATACCTTTTCTTAGTAAGAGTTAATATCCATATAAATTTAAGAGTTGAATTTTTGAACTTTCAGATTAATAAAACATTCAGAAGCTTTCTGGGAATCATGATATCCTGAAGCTGAGCTTGTAATGAGTACTTTTTCTGCCAAAGATGGTGCTTTGTTAGCTTCAGAAGTAGATCCAAACAGCATGAATTTGGTTCTTTAAATACACTTACAATAGACATAAAACATAATTACAACAGTAAGATAGTTTGTGAAGCCTGTAAGAACTATCCATAGTATGCAGTACTGTGACCTACATACACTATGATCTAAATTTCACTAAAATCCTAATTGATAACAAGATTGTTAAACAATCAAATACTGTATGCAGTGCCCACATCAGGGATGAAAACAGACAAAATTGGGGGGGGGTCTTGATTCAAGCTCTTCATTTGTATGTTATGACGTGTAGAAAGGAGCAGGGATTTTATCACACTGCTGCTAAGCTATCTTGGCTGTTTTGACACACACATTTCCCAGGAGAATCCATTGGTATGCTTGTCAAGTCTTTATTCAATACACTGTGAATCAGTATTCAGTATCTTCTCTGACATTTGGAATATTTCATCCCTTCAAAATGGTTTAATGTACTTGAAATGTTTATCATGCTCTAATGAAAAAACAATGATAGCAGTGTAGATATTTAAATTTATCATGTTAACTAATAGGAGAAAAGATGATTTTTTTAAAATTTGAATTTGCTTCTGATCTAAAGTCAGAATGGACTATACTTGAAGTGATATGAAGTATAGGGGGTTATTTCTGGAATCCAGACCAGGCAGCCTTCCAGAATGCTTATTTGGATTTTCTGATAAGTGAACTGAATCCCCATTCATTATACCCTCACAATTGTGATGCTGATAGGTAAGGATTTAATGAATTTGTGGATTTTTAGGAAATGCAAGCCCATAGCAATTTATTGGCTACATTTATTTTTATGTTACCTTTAATATATTTAATATTTATATAATTACATATTTAAAATTTGATCCCCTATATGTGAAATCCTTTGAAGTCACTTGGAATTGAGGTCAAGATATGCACTATCACCTATTTATGTGATATTTAATAAATATGTGACTGTACAGTATGTGTACAATAGTAAAACATAAATAATTGGAAGGAAAATAAGTCATGGGTTAAAAATTAATTCAGAGGTGCTTTTTAAAATTGCTGAATATATGAAGAGAAGAATTGCATGAATATGTTTTTAAAATGTAGTAAATGCTACAATGAAAAGATGGAATAGTCTGCCTAGCTTTCTAAAGAAGCAATCAGTCCAGTGTGGAGTTGTTTTTTACACAACCCTTTTGAAATGTATAGGAGCAATGCTTCAACAACTTCTTTTCAGTTTTCCACTATCCTGTCATCCTCTTCTTACTTTACACATATCCATATCAATTATATAGCATGTCTTATACCTTGCTAGAATAATTTGTACCATTTGTACTATTTTAATTTAGAAGCTGATAAACTTGGGATCCATATATTTCTTTCAAATTTTTTATGAGTCTGTGATGCTTAGTTAAGAATTGGCAATCTCTGGATTTAACTAAATTTGTTTTTTTTAAATAGGGATATTACAGCATTAAGAACACGAATGACTTCAAGTTTGTCAACGCCAGATAATAACTTCTTTCAATTCAAACACTATGTCTTCATTTTGCTGATGGTTCTCCTGCAACTTATAATCAATTACTTATTCAAATAGAATATCTGGACAGAAGAATATCTATGAAATTGAATTATTACGGTCTTCATGGGACCATCTTTAAAGCTTGGTTTGGCTTCAAATGAGGCAATATTATCCAGGGGCCCAGAAGATTCAGACTCAAAAGATTGGGCTCATATGGAATAGTGTATTATTCCATCCTAGCCAGATGACATGGACAATGCTTATGTGCCAGTACTTCTTTACATCTTCCAAATGCTGGATAACCGCCTTGCATGTTCTAAGGTGTCATAAACTATTATAAATACCAATGTAGAATATAACAGTTTGGAATTTGAGGACCCTATTTTGTTATAATTAATCCCCATTGGACATGCTAGCAAAAGAAGTAAATTTTGACCTAAGACTTTTCTTCCTAAGTTTAATCAATCTTACTTCAATATGAAAATAATGCCAAGGGATATTAATTCAGAAAATTCAATAATTGCAGAAAAATGAAACTGCTCACCTGTTCATGGTCATTAAGAACATGTGAGCTATTAATCATCAACATTGCATTAACTGCATCAATTTTCAGGGATAGTTAATGAGGGGTTTTCCCTTAGGTTGTAATAGTCGATCTTTGCTAATAGTATTAGTCAGTTTGAGATAAAAAAACATTTCAGCTGTCCAGAAAAGTAAACCACTTTTGTGCCAAGCAGTATTTTGATTCCTTTCTTCCCAAATTGAAACTCTTATTGACTGCTACTTTAGGGATGCTAATAATGAGATGCAGAGGAATAGAAAGTGCACTATTTAGGCAATAAAAAGGAAGCTATTTTAAGTTAATTATAAAATTCTTAATGATTGACCTCTGAGATCCTATCTGCATTTTAAAAGTATGTTAACATTGGTTTTGTCCTTTCAGGTTACACAATTTGAACATAACTGCATCTGAATATTTATACTGTAAAAAAAAAGATTGGGTAGCAACATTCTTGTTCCAAGAATAAGTGACTCTAGAAGGTTCATCTGCTACTCGGTTTTTGTTTAAGAAATACTTGGTTTCAAATGCCTCAGAATATAGCACATTTACCCTTACTTTCTTTATGCTAAAATATTGAGCTGTTTTACTGAGTGTCTGTAAGTAAATTCACCAAATCTGGATTGGGCTGCATTAAATTTAAAAAGATATATTAAATTACAGCTACATTACTCCTGCTTTTCTGATTTTTTTATATTTATATAGTATTTATTGAAGACTTATAGTCAATTTACAGGGCAGCAAGAAGCATATATCTTACTTGATTTATATATTTTATAGCAAATATAAAGGTTTCATTTAGAGATACATACTTTACACTTGGTCAATTCAGGATTGTAGTACTCCCATCCCAAACCTAACTGTTTTAAAGATGTTGGAATACTTCAAAATGGAGTTTTATAACACCTGGGAATTAATTTCCCAACATCTTCTGACAATATCAGAATGAAAAAGGTAGCTGTAACCAAGAGTTACAGTTTTCTGCCTGCCTTAAATTATTATCTTTTAAAAGTGCTACAGTTTAGAATGAGAAATGTATTACCATTGGAGTAAACTGGTTGAATGCAGCCATAATTCAGATGCTTTATAAATTGATTGAAATACAGTTACTGATATGTATGGTTTTATAAAAGAATAGCATAAATAAAGTACAAATACATATGTTCTGACTTATATTTATTTATATGCATTTGGAGCAACTGCCTATCTGTACATAAATGTTCAGTGATCGTAACTGTTGGATTTATTTGGTTTTCACTGTTCTGAAATGTCTCCTAATATAAATACCACATTTATGTCAGCTGATATTTCTTCAGTTGTCGCTGAACTATTGTTCAGATGCTTTCTTTTAAACATTTCTATTCCTTCTAAACTCCCAAACCAGTTGCATTTTCAGTTACATTGTTTGTATTACTGGAGAATAAAGCACTCCTGTGTCAAGCACAGCTCAAAAACTTAACATTTTTGTTGCATCTTCAAGTAAGTTCCTTGTGTGAACTGAAGAATCTGTTGCCTAACTAATTTTTGTATGATATGTCTGGTTATGAGCCCAGTCAATACATTGTTTATATGATATTTAGTTTTATGAATACAATTCTACATTCTTTCATTTATATTTTTTTCCTGTGTATACTAATAAGGAAGCTGTGACCTGACAGTTTGTAGAGATCTAAGGGCAGTAGTTTCCCTATAATGTTTAGTACTTAAAAGTAGAAAATAATCAGAATTGTGTGTTGACTTGTTGTGTGTTTGTTTAAAGAAATGCACTATAAGCCTTCAATATGCCATGTAATCATCAATATAACTACAATGAAATGTGTTGTGTAAAATAGTAAGTAGACTACTTGCAATATATAATTATTGTATCCTACGTTGGGCTGCTTTTTAACTTTTAGTTCACTTAAGAGTACAACATACTCATTTTTTCATGAAAAAGTTGCTTTTGACAACTAATCTGTAAAATATATCAAATGATTTTACAGCTCACTACCCTCCTGTGCCTTCAGGAAGATCTTCTTGCCAACTCAACATTAAATAAATGGGACAAGAGTTAAAATTGTTTTATTCAACATTTTGTTGTTTCTTGTCTTGATGGATGTTCTCAATTTTTTGGCATCTTTTAAGAGTGGGTGATCAGATACTTGAGTATTGTAACAGTGCCTTGATGGAGTTCGCACAGCAATGAGGTATGTATATATAAGTATATTTTCAAGGTTGTACCATATCTGTTAAAAATGTTGTGGTATCTGTTATTTTCAACATTAATTTGGGTACAGTATAAAAAGATGTATAATTACAGAAAAATACATCAGTTTTTTTTTTCTTTTGATAACTATGAAGGACCCAATATTGGAGTACATATTCTTGTACAATGAAACTGCAATGTTTTTTGTTGTTACTAAAAAAATAGCCATAATAAAATTCGAACCGCTAACATAAAGCTTCGTTTTGTTGTTTTAACGTGTGGATTTCTGAGCAAAATGACTGAGGATGAAAATAAAAATATGTACAACATTTCAATGGAAAAGACCTGTTCTAGTATTTACTTGTTTAGATTAAATATCCACTTGTGTAATGGATGTAAATCTTGGCTATTTAAATGAGTAGCCTTCCACTCTTCTTGAAATCTTCATTTTTTTCTTCGTGTTTCTAGAATAAACTTGTTCTCATTTTTAATTCTCTTCTCCTTTTTATTTTAACACTGTTTCAATTTTTATACTGCTACACATTTTTAAACTGAAAATAGGCTGTTGTATGTTAAGGACCAGTGTTTAGTCCAATGCATATAATACATGTAACAAAAAAATGTGAAAACATTTACATATATGTATGTATGTATGTATGTATGTATGTATGTATGAAGGAAACTCCTATTTCTGTAAGTTTCCTATTTTTGCCCATCATGTAAAATACCATTATGGTTATTATTATTATTATTATTATTATTATTATTATTATTATTGCACTGTTCTATTTGCAAATCATGCTGCATGCAGTGTGATGAAGGAAATTAATTCCTTTGAACAGACTGGATTTGTGTGTTTCATGTGTAATTATATAGCTGAGTTTAAAAATTTGTTTAGAAGTAGATTTGTAAATTTAAAGTTCTACCACTGGTCAGTAGTTTTGTACAATTATAGAATAAAAAGCTGTAATCAATAATAGTACATCGTGTTTGAATTTTACTTGTAAAACTTTTAAGTACAATTTCTTGATAATGCAGTACTGCTGGAGGGAATGTAATGAAGATATTAAAAAAAACAGTCTGCTTCTGTTTTACATAATCACTGAATTTGATAAAAGGAGGTCATTTTGGAAAAACTGAAACAGACTTATTTAAGAAACACAACACCATGTTATTCTGATCTGTTTGGAGACACTTGGTAGATGAATAGATTGAACACTATCTGAATATGCACAGCCCTTCCAGACATTAATTCCTATCTTCTATCACCTAGTCAGATTGTTTTGATTTTTGAAAAAGCTAAAAAAGTCAGATTCAATTGATATTGGAGAGAACACCAGAAAACTCCAGGGTTATATAAGATAGATTTTGAAGTTAAAAAAAAACCAACAACACCCAGAAAGAAAGCAACAAAAAACTAATTCCATTATATTGCCAAGAATCAATTCAAGAGAATGTTTACATTTTTTAAAAAAAAATAATAGAGTTTAAATATATATTATGTATATGGTTGGAATAATGGTATTGAATGCTGAACTAAAGTCTACAAAGAGGACCCTTGGAGATCAAGATGTTGTAGGATGTAGTGCAGAGCCATATTAACATCATCTGTCGATCTATTTGCTCAGTATGCAAATTGCAGCGGGTCTAGCAGTGGATCCATGATGGTTTTCAGGTGAGACAGCATTAGCCTTTCAAAGGTTTTCATAACTACAGATGTTAAAGCAACTGCCCTGTATCATTTAGTTCCTTGATGGAAGGCTTCTTTGGCACTGGGATGATAATAGAGCGTTTGAAGCAAGAAGGAACATAGCACATCTCTAGTGATTTATTGAAGATGGGGGCCAATTGGTCAGCACAGACTTAAGCAAGGAGGAGTTGTCTGGGCCTGGTGCTTTTCCTGGCTTTTGTCTGAAATCTTGCACTTCCTTTTCTGTGACCACCAGGTGTTGTGAACCCAATGGGATGGGGTCAGTTGTAGGAGATTTGGCTGTTGTTGATGTGTTTGAGATGGGGGTTGTGGAGATAGGTGGCTGTAGTTTCCTTTCAAACCTGCAGTAAAACATTCAGGTCATCTGCCAGTTGTTGATTTCCTTCAGCCTGGGAAGGAGGTTTGCGGTAACCAGTGATGTTTTTAAGAGTTTTCCACANNTTTGCTGGTTCATTTGTTGAGAACTGATTCCTTAACTTTTCAGAATAGCTTCTTTTTGCTGCTCTGATCTCCCTTGTTAATATGTTTCTGGCCTGATTGTACAGCATTCTATCACCTTTTCTGTAGGCTTCCTCTTTGGAACGATGTAGCTGCTTAAGTTTAGCTGTGAACCAAGGTTTATTGTTACTATATAGTCACAGATTCCTTGTCAGTACACATAGGTCTTTACAGAAGCTGACATATGATATAGCAGTATTTGTGAGTTCATCTAAGTGTGCAGAGGTATCTTTGAAAACATTCCAATCAAGGCAAGCCTGTAGCTTTAGCTTTGCCTCCTCAGTCCAAGTCCTCACTGATTTAATTGTTGGTTTCGTGGTTTTAAGTGTCTGTAAGCAGGCACAAGGTGAAACATGCAGTGATCAGAGTATCCCACAGCTGCTTGTGGTTAAGACCGATAAGCATTTTTTAGTATTGTGTAGCAATGGTCTAAAATATTCTTGCCTTGAGTGGGACAGTTGACATGCTGAAAATATTTTGGAAGCTCTTTCCTTAAGTTTGCTTTATTAAAATATCCTAAAATAATTTGAAATGGCTATCTGGTCAGCTAGAGTTCATAATATGTTGTTTACACAAGCTTGTAGAGGAACATACACAGCAATTAGGAGAAATGAGAACTCTTGTGGAGAATAAAATGGTTTTCAGTTGATAAGTAAAGACTCTTAAATTTTCATCACAGAATTTATGTATTATAGTTATATCCTGAGACCAGCTTTTGTTGATAGTAAACATAAGCCGCCTCCCTTCTTTTTACCTGATGATTCTGCAATTCTGTCTGCTCTTTGTATCTGAAACACTGGGATATGCATGCTGTTGTCATCAATTTTTTCATGGACTCAAAGTATGTATTGGAGCCACAATTCTGTCAAAAAGTAACAAAACATGCAGCAAACTCAGAAATTCATTTCTCAGAAATCAACAACAGAGAAAACGGTGAAGAAACAGTTAATAAATGCCATTACATGGCTTCATAGTCTTAAAATTATTTCAGAGGGGTTATAATCTAAAGATCAGGACAAGAATAGACCTTAACCTTGTAGTTCCTGTTTTATAATTAATTGCCCCTTTCCATCTGATTCAAAAGTGGCTGTTTATTAAAGTTTCTTAATATTCACCTTCATCTGGAGTGCTCCAAATGTGATGAGGCTAGAACTTCCAGAATTCCCAGCCACTATATTCATACACATGAAGAAAGGCTGCAAAATCATCCTGTATTTAAAATGAAAGGTGATCAAGGAAGTGTCTTTGAAAGACTTATTTTACACTACCATTTCTTCAATTAAAAATATCCAAAGCTAGTGAGACAGCAGTAATAGTATATTGCATTTGTAATCTCATATTTTCCCACCCTTCCACCTTTTTTCCTTTATCAGATTGACTTGTTAGAAGGGAATATAAATAACCTGCCTTTTGAACTGAAGGGCAGGATTCCTCAATCTGGAAGCTCTCTACGATATTCATTCTTTGTTGATAAAAGAGAATCCTGCAATTCTTACAAAAGAATACAGAACAATACAATCTTGCTAGTACCTTTTATTCACACTGTTCAGTTGCTTAAAGCAGAAAAACAATATTATATTAACCACAAAGCTAAGATCAAGACACTGACTACTGTGAATGCCTCCGGTTAACGAGAGATTCTAGACTTGAAAAATAAAATGCCTTAGAAGCAAACTGAAAAGAAGTTTTGAAATATTCTGGTATAGCATTTTGCATTTTCACATGCCATATATTCCTTTCTTTAGAAAGTGGAGACATTCTGTTTTAATTATTCAAAAAGGCAATTTCTTTCCATTAACTATCCATTGATCTTCAAATATTCTTAGCAGGTAACCTTTTTTCTGGTATCAACTATCATTTATCACATCTTTCTTCCCCTGCCTGAGTGTATCAGAGTCATTAATATGCACAGCTCTCTTTCATGCAGCCTCTTACTTGTTTCTTTACCTTTGCTAGAATAGTTAACCTGGCTCTTGAAATCTAGGCAGTTCAGAACAAGCGGTGATGACAATATTTGGCACGAACAGGCACTTTGAAGGTACACTCCCATCAGTTTTTATTTTCATTCAGATTCCTTTTGAAATACAAACAATTGCCCTTGAACCTACTGTCACTGGTATAAAATGAGGAATGAAAACAAAGCCCTAGATTCCTTGTTTACAAAACAAAAACACTAAATAATACAGTTTTATGAACTGAATGCATGCAGCATAATAATGTGAAAATAAAGCAAGATCAAAAGGATAAAATCCCTTTGTATTGAAGTATTACAATCCCTAGATCAATACAAATGGACTAGCTGGATTCATGGTTTCATCATTTTATGAAAATCAAGATAACACTGTCAGTATAAAACAGACTAAGGGATGAAAAAAGTGGGCTTGGAGATACTGTGGCTGGGGACCTCGGTTGCCCATTGCTGATGTGTAGGTCAGGGTCCAGCTTCTTAACATATTACCATATAATATAAATCATTATGGACAATTTGGGAAAATAAATATTAATCAGTAAAGCAACAAAGGGCTTAGATAATTATCAGCAAAGATAATAGAAGCCACCATTAAGGTATTACAGAGTTGGCATTTTATGTCTTAATATTATAAAGTCTTCTGTACAACAGCAGTGGCAGGACAGTGGCAGCCCTCCACAATAGTCCCAGTTTCTCCTGCAGCCCTTAGGAAAAGTAATTGCCCACCCCTGCATTAGAGGGATTGTTAAATTCACATTATGGTTTCGTGTGTGTATGAACCAGGCAAACTTTTTTCTGCATTTTGAGATTATGCCTGCCTGCCTTCCTTCCTTTCCTCCCTCCCTCCCCTCTAAAAACAGTGCCCCAAGTTTGAGGCTACATTGAATTTTACCTCTCTCCAAACAGATGTTTATATTTAGACACAATTCCTATGCCACATTCTGAGTAACAATCTGGGATCTTCAGTACAAATATATATAAGGGCACCGGATTGGGGCAATCTACTGTCATTTGCAGCTATATGTTAAAATAGAAAAATGGGGCAAGTGCCCATCAGCAATACGATATATTTCTATTGAATTATTTAGGATTATATGAGTAAAAATCAGCCCCTCCCCACAAAAATGTGTAACACTAAATTAGTAATGCCTTTTCATTACATCTTACTGTAAAAACTTCAACCTAAATGGCTGGGATGAATGCAGTCATTTGCACTTCAGTTATAAGATGAAAAAAGGCATGGCCATTGTGAACTTCACTGAATCTGAGATTAGTATGAATATCATTTCCCAATGCATTCTGCATTGGAAAATGATATTCATACTAATCTCAGATTCAGTGAGCCATCACAAATACACATGCTACAGGCCAGATTCACAAGCCCTTTTGAAACAGCAAACATGTTTTCCATTCCTAGTTTAGGAAGCATCACCACTGTTGCCAGCTGAGGAACAGGCAGGTGCACAGTGACCAAGATAATTAATATACAGAGAAAACTTCTATGGAGCGAAAAGCAAATCAGGAGCTTTGAAATGCTAATAATTGGATCAGTAAAACAAATTCCAGGGGAATGCTTCTGTAAAATCATCCAGCCTCAACTGATTTTATATTGCTTAATTAATGTATGAGGCAGCATTTAGCTAAACATTATTGCATTAAATCACAGAAAGAAAAAAATGCTTCCTGGTAGAGATAATACAATACAATATAGTGAATTGAAATACTGAATTCTGTGTTTTCTTTGTCCATTATTATAATCTCAATATTTTAACAATAAACCTAAATAATATACTTACAAAAATAAACATTAATTTTGTGCAAAATATATTTCTAAAAACTCCCCCAAACTGAGCTTTCAATTGGGAATTCTAGCAGGGTGTTGTTTCCAAAGGAGAAGACCGACTGAAAGGCAGGTTCAGACAGACATAATCTTCCTGGATCAAAGGGAAATAATGAGATAAACTACTTACACTCCAGACAGTGGTGCCTTGTGATGAACTGCAAAAACAGGAGTTTTGCAGTCATTTCAGGAGTTGAGCTGCCAGTGGTCCTATATATAGACATTAAGCCTCCCATTTTCCTATTTTAATCGCTGGAAAGTAATTAATTTACAGATAGAGATTTCCTTTGCAGCAAACATAGCATTCCTTGCAGAGTATTAAAAAAACAAATAAACAAAAAAAGACAAACTCTGATTTAAAGATTCAAGAAACTTTTTAAGAAAGAGAAGATTTAAGAAAGTTTTAAAATAGATAAGGCAAGAGTCTTATTTATTTATCAGTTTTCTTTTAACAAAAATGCTTTGATTTAAATTTCCTTCATGGGAATGCTTGCTGTTTACTGTTACAGATGCACCTCATTGATGGCCTTTACATAATGAACTAGACCAGATATCAGCAACCCGCGGCTCCAGAGCTGCATGCAGCCCTTTGGGCCCTCTGCTGTGGCTCCCTGTTGNCCTCCCCTCCCAGTCACTCCTCACCTAAGAAGGTAAGGGTGACGGTGGTGGATGGAGACTCTCTCCATATTCCAGAGTGGGAGTGAAGCCCCCTCTACTTGCCTCTTCTCTGGCCCTTGCTGGTGCTGCACGCACCTCGGCAGCTCAAGGAGACATGCGACTTTCTCTCCACCCCAAGACACTGGCCCACCCGGCTGCAGCCAATGCTCCGTGTTGTAATGGGCTCCAGGAGGAGGAGTGGATGCCATCTCCCCCATTGTGAAGCGCACTAAATATAAGTGTACTGCGCAAGGCACTGTAAGAGCAGCAAGCAGGCCATGGAGGTGGTGAGAGCAGCAGCGTCAGCCACAGCCAGGCCAGGCCAGTGTCTTGGGGCAGAGAGAAAGTCTCATGTCTTCCCAAGCAACCAAGGTGTGAGCAGCACCAACAAGGACCAGAAGAAGAGACATGTTGAGGGGTGCTTTGCTCCCATTCTGGAATATGGAGCAAGACTCCATCAGCCGCCATTGTCCTTATCTTTTCAGGCCAGGCAAGGAGTGACTGGGAGGGGAGGGTGAGGGGCAGGGCTTCCAGTGGTGGGTTCAGCCAACAGGAAGCCANGGCCCAAAGAGCTGCATGCGGCTCTGGAGCTGCAGGTTGCCGACAACCGGTCTAGTTCATTATGTAAAGAGCTTCATTTATCTGAGAACCTGAAATGACTCTTGATTTAAATCATATGGTAAATAGCACCCAAAGAAGAAGCAAGAACAACATCAGCAAAAACAACAAAAACACAACCCTCACCTGTTTTTGGAAATGGTTCAAGAGGGAACACACACACACGAGAGAGAGAGAGAGAGATGAGAGAGAGAGGTGAGAGAGAGAAATGAGAGAGAGATGAGAAAGTGAGAAAGAGATGAGAGACAGAGGTGGAGAAAGATGAGAGAGGTGAGAAAGAGATGAGAGAGAGAGAAAGGGAGAGAGATGGGAGCGGGGAGGGAGGGACAAAAGGAGAAAGAGACAGATAAAGAGGTATGAGAGAGAGATGAGACAAAGAGATGAGAGAGAAAGAGGGAGAAAGAGAAAGAGGGTGAGAGAGATGAGAGAGAAAGAGAGAGGCAGAGAGGGAGAAAAAGATGAGAGGGGGAGAGAGAGAGAGAAAGAGAAAGAGAGAGACACACACATGGAGAGATATACCTGTTTCCCAGAGAAAAGAAAATACCAGGAGCCACAAAACCTGGGTAGGCATGGCTGGGGGGTCATGTAACTGGGTGGGAGTGAGTGACATTGAGTTGGCTATTCCACCCAGGTTTTGTAGCTCCCAATGTTTTATTTTCTGTGGGAAACAGGTCCAAATGGCTCTTGGAGTGTTTAAGGTTGCAGACCCCGTGATGTTTCATTGCCATGGAAAGTTGAAGAGGCAAAGTGCTAATTCTGACTGCACAAGACTAGACCTCATGAACAAATGCATACAAAGGCAGAAAGGAGAAGACAGATAGACACAAGTGCCACTTCTGCAAAGAAGCTGAAGAAACCAGTAGACAAACTGGTTAGCTATTGCAAGAACACTGCACAGACTGACTACAAAAAATGGCATGATAAAGCAATAACAATGGTGCATTGGAAGATCTGTAAGAAATATCATTTGTCTAGCAAGAACTAGTTGGACCATAAAATAGAGAAAGTCATAGAAAATGAAGATGCTAAAGTGGTCTGGTACTTCAGAATTCAGACACACAGATACCTGCCACATTACACTCCAGTAACAATTGTTGATAAGAAAGACAAAAAAGGTGGATAGTGAATGTGGTCTTGACCAAATAAGTAGACCCCAATTCCCAACAGACTCAAGCAAAGAGCCATTACTGTACTTAGAGATGATAGGAAGTCTAAGTAGACAACATCTACTAAAGTTTTTGTTAGTACTTAATGAGGAAAGGACTGTAGACTGTAATGGGCAAGGTGATAGGGCAATCTGGAATGCTTTATTCTTTGGATTGTTACTTAACTGTAACTTAGGAATCTTTGTCACAATTTTTAAAAATGGTTTACCTCAAGGTGATAGAAATCACAACTGATTTTCAGCACCTGTGGTCAAAACTAGACAAAGCTGAGTCATAGGCCACTTGTTATGCAGTTGACCAATGATGGCTGGTGGACCATTGGTTGCTTGAATAGTAAGCAAATTAAAGAAATAAAATGGAAAATACTTTGTACAGGTGGCCAAAAGGAGTGAATTTGGAGCAATACTGTGAGAAATTGCGCTATACTTTTAGTTAGTATAGTTCCATTTTTGTTTCAGAGACAGTATGATGTTCTCTATTGGATACTGGCATTTTACGCATCTCACCCTAAAATCTTTGATGAAGATATGGCTGAATATGCAGTCACTTCAGCACTCTACTCAATATACTTTTCAATAATTTGTGTAGCCCTTATTCATATATATCCTTAACCATAAAAAAAACCCTAAACAATTACAAAGATATATGATCAGAATATTAGCAAAAGCTGCAAAAATCCACAGCATTGTTTAACACGTATTTATTTAATCAATTTGTATGACTGTCCATCTGAACAAAATACAAATAACTATGGATGGCAACAAATATTAAAATAAAATTGAAGCAATCACAATCAACAATACAAAAACTAACATATATAGCAGCTGAGGAAGGTGTAACTAAGGCTTCATGGCAAGCCTTTGTAGAAATTTCCAGACATTTGGCACAGCTTGGTTTGGCCGCTTGGCTTAAACTCAGCTACATCTCTTAGATACACAACGTGGCACAGAAGGTAAGAATCTTCATTGCCCACTAGAAGGAAGCCAGATAAAGAGTTGGTTGTCTTCCATTTGAGTGAGGTTACACATTCCCTCTGATACCCACAACCATTCAAATCCACCCCTCCTTTTTGCCACACTTCAACAGACTCTTTGTTGTATATTTCATGGCCTTGAAGTTGAGTAAGTGATTTGTTGACTGTTTATGTAACTTATTCTCAGTCTTGGGAATCACTGACTCGCAGTTTAACTTTCACAAATGACAACTTGTCTGTCATGTTTATATCCTAACAGATTTTATTCAAAACTGTGAGTAAAGCTTTCATAATCAATCATAAATCTCCAAGAGATTCATTTATGAAAAGTGATTTCTAGCAATATAAACAATAAGCATTTAAGCCTTTAAATGAGGACACTGACATTTTGAATTGGAACGGCAAAGTCACAACCAACCAATGTACTTGATGCTGATTAGATATCATATTTTCTCAGCATTAGCCTCCATGTGCAACTAGCTACATATCCGTGTTTCCCAAAAAACTTTTGGGTACCAAAATAAGCCCTAGTGCTTATTTTGGGGGGTGTCTTATTTTTTCCATGTATGGGAGACCTACTTCTTCTGCTTGTTTGTGGTGGGGCAGGAAGCCATGCAGCTTGCCAGTGCTGCCGCTGCAAGGCAGGGGGGATGGAGATGCCCTATGCACCCTGCACCAACTTACCTCAGGGTCCCCCCAGCCAGTCCACCCATGCCCCAACACCTGCCTCACCTTGTGACCACNNNGGCGGGCAACACATTGGTGCCAGTGCTGCAGCCACAAGGCAAGGTAGGTGGAGCTGCAGGGGTGGGATTCTACTGGTTTGGAACCAGTTCAGAGGTGGTATTCAGCAGGT
>AZIM01001559.1:181582-199345 GCA_000516915.1 Ophiophagus hannah
AAGCCTCCAGTGATGAAGCACCCACAAATTCTGAAGGCAAGCTATTCCACTGGTCAACTGTTCTTAGTGTTAGGAAATCTCTCCTTAGTTCTAGGTTGCTTCTCTCTTGATTAGTTTCCACCCATTATTTCTTTTCTTGCCTTTTGGTGCTTTGGACAATAGGTTGACCCCTCTTCTTTATGGCAACCCCTCAAATATTGTAACACTGCTATAAATGTCTCATCTAGTTCTTTTTCCCCCTAGACTAGACAAACCAAATTCCTGCAACTGTTCTTCATATGATTTAGCCTTGAGGCCCCCCGCAATCATCTTTGTTGCTCTTTTCAGCACTCTTTCCAGAGTCTCTAGATCTTTTTCATAATATGGTGGCTAAAGCTGGATGAAATATTCTAAGTGTGCTCTTATTAAGCCTTTATAAGTGGTACTAATACTTTATCTGATCTTGATTCTATCCCTCTGTTAATGAATCATAGGATTGCATTGGCTTTTTTGGCTGCTGCTGCATACTACTGACTCATTTAAGTGATTATCCACTAGGACTCAAAGATCCCTCCCACAGTTAATGCTATCAAGACAGGCTTCACTGAATCTGTACCTGTACATTTAATTTTTCTTGCCTAAGTATAAAACCTTACTTTTGTCTACACTGAATTTCATTTTGTTAGATAGGGCCTAGTGTTCAAAACTGTCAAGATCCATCTGGATCTTGAGAATATCATCTGGAGTATTAGCTATTCTTGCTAATTTAGTGTCATGTGCAAACTTTTTTAAATAAGTTTTTTATTTTCAACATAAACATACATATTTTATGAACATTGCATTAACTGGGTCAAGTCTTTTTTAAGCAACAATAACAATAATAATACAAATAGGTATATGTAGTTCTAATCTTCCAACTTCAGCAGGGCTAATCTCTTTTCATAATCCATTTATCATTTTCCCATTAATTCATTTAAACATAAATAAAATTTCTTTGTGCCTTGTATTTATAGTCCCTAAATACTATTATTTAATATTTTCTAAGAATTATCTATAGTTCCACCAAAACATCAATATTCCAAATGTGTAGGGTTAATAATGCTAAATATTGACAACATTTAATCAATCCCGAGAGTGTATCTCAAAATCCCACATAGTTCAGAGTCCTTAATTATTTTAAATTCATAATATATTTTAACACACTATTAATATTAATAATACAGTTTAATTAACTAATCCTAAATTCCCATCTACTGTCTTGACTTATTTGGATTATATTATTAAATTATATTTTCTATTAGTATACATACTACTATTTTCCCTTAGGCTTTTTCCAAGCTTTCCCTATTTTATTAGCTTGTCTTGGGCTTCTTTCGCCTCTTTGTTCTCAGTATGTCAATCTGCCATTATTTTAAGCTTAGGAGTTATCTTTTAATATTCTTGTTGTTACTTTCAAACTTTAGAGTAAAAGTTGGTAATTATCTCACCCAGTTTGAATGATCTGTCCATACACTGCTGCAGCACAATTCTTGTGGTCCCAGTTGTCCCAGCTTTGTGACAGCCAGAAAATGGCCATCCCTGCTGTCGTTCAGGGATTTGGACCTAACAAGGAAATTGCAGTTTTCCTCATGGTCAATGAAGCACCTCTCCTTCCTTCACCACCCCTCCAAGGTGGCTATGACTCCGAAGGGTCTCCCAACAGTGGTTACTGGCTGGATTTCGCAGGGCTCAGCAGAGCCCACTATTTTCCAGCTGTTCATGTCATGACATCAACTGGAAGTCTCCTCGTGTCATGTGTAAACTTGATGAGTTCCCTTTCTATTCCCTCATCTAAATTTTTGAAGAGTACTGGGCCTAAAACAGAACCTTGTGTACCCCATTTTTTACTTCCCTTCATTTACCTCATCAATACTTATGTTAGTCTTTGATGCAATAATTTTGAATGCGTACTCCATATTGCATCATCATACAATTTATCTAGCAATCATTTGGATTCTTTGCCAAAAAACACAGTAACCGTTGTTGTTAGAACTGACTGGAAAATGTTTTTGGGGGGCAGAAACAAAATAACTCACCCACTACTGATCCTCTGCTCATTATGAAGGCAACTTCCTGCTACAATTCAAGAGTACAATTTTCCTCCTTGTGTTGCCTTAAATGATTTCATCTATTTGGTCTAGAATGTTTTTGTTCGCTGGTAGGCTAATCTCAGTAGTTTAGTTGTTAGTTTCCAGAGGAAGAACCACTCTTCAACTGAGCCAATGCTTAGCATGATCTCTAATATTTCTCAAGTACTTCTCTTTATGTTGCTTGTTATAATAGTACAATCAGTTCAATCCCCACCTTTTTCTTTAAGGAATTTCTAGGATTATTGATTTTTTTTAGTCAGCTTGAAATAGAAGGTTTTCTCTATAACCCTCCAATGTTCCATAAGTTTGTTGGGCAGTGTGGAAGTTGAGGATGAAATCTACTCTTTAGTCAATTATAAATATTTATTAAATTTATATGTTGCCCATCTCACTGTTAAAATGACATTGGGTGGCTTTTTACAATTTTTTGTTAAACATTCCATTTAATCTCAGAATTGTTTTGCTTCCATTGTGTATCAACCTCATTGCATTGAGAAACCAATCTTCAATTCCATATTCACATACAATATTCCACAATTCCATCAATAAAATTATTAATTTTATCATATGCTTGCAACAATGCATCAACACACATACAACAAACTTTTCTCATAGTCTCAATGGCAAAAATCTGCCCTCTATATCCATTGCTCAATATCTCTATATACTACTAAAATTCTGATTCCTGTAAACTTTAACTTGGTGAAACAGTGCATTATAAGGCAAAATGTTTGAACCTCAAATGTTCAAACATTTACAGAATGCATCCATAATCTGGGTCCTATGATTCCTGTGGAAGTATTGCAGAAATTTAACAAATGTTTATATATCCCTGAATATTTAAGAATTGTTTTAGTGTTTTATTCTGTCACTGTTGAAGGCATTGAGGAATCTGATAAAGAAATGTCTCTGAAATGTTGACACATGAGGTCCCAGGAGAAGATCCCAGGAGGTCCCATTAAAGACCACACAGCAGTTGAAATTTTGCTTACAATAGCATTCTGTTGAATTATTTTCACAGGTACACTTAACAAACATATTGGACTTTTGTTGTTTCTCTCTTTGCACATGGAAATGTTACTGCATTGTTCCAATTGTCAGGACAAATGTAATTTGCATATATGGTAAAGAAATTGCACTGCCATTCCATAAGCAATCATAATCTTTATTTTTAAAAGTCTCTATTTACCCGCAGCTTTATCGTTTTTTAACATTCTTGAAGTGTATGGTTTACATTTTATTAGTCTTAAAAACTGGTATTTATACCATAAATTTCAATTCTGTTTGAAATATTATTATTCACATTCAAATCCCTGAAATTCCTCCTCCGAAATTCCCTATTTTAGTTTCATTCCTATATTCACTCTTATTCTACTCATCCTGCCTGGGGGCTCTTTGGTTAGCATATTGTATTGATTTCCAAAACAGCTGTCTATTCAATCAAAACCAGTCTGTTAATCATGGTATTGTCAAATGAGGCTTTCATGTAATGCTTTTTAGTAAGTTAGAGTACACAAGGTGACCATCTTCAGTTGTGCCCGTGCAACATGCTGCATTCCTTGCTAATGCTAAGGACACAGTACCAGGCCGTGTGCCACAAGTGCAACCAATAGCCAGGCATGCTCCCATTATGTGCAAGTTAACTTGTCTAACCTAGTGATTACCTTGCAAACCTACATACCATATCTCACCAATTGGCTGGTATGTACTGATACTGTCATGCTAAAATATAATTTCATTAATTCTTTGACTAGTGCAAACCAAGAAAAAGACAGAATATACTGTAGTTCCCTAGGCTTTCTGTAAACATAGCCTTTTTTCTGCCTTGTTGCCTAGTTTTCTATTTTCACTTAGTACAATAATAACTGTATGTTCAGTTCTTACCCTCCCCCACTTGCCTATTAGAGTAGAATCAGATAATCCTTACTATGGATCAGCTTTTAATAGATATGACATCCATCTGGATCAGTAAGGAACAGTTTCCTGGAAGATCAAATACAGTAAACAAGTTCGAGTAAAAGCAGGAAGGAAGCTTATGCTGCTTCTATCAACTGATTGTCAATTTTGGGTTGGGAAAGAATGATGTCATTCATTATTGTAGATAATATCTGAGTTTATTAGGAGCTTGCATAGCAATTAAATAGTCAGCAAGACTGGTCTTAACAACTGTCTTTTCAATTCTTCCTTCAGCATTTCTAAACATGGAAATCCATGATAACTACATAGTCCAATCCACTACACAGAGTAAAGGGTGAACAGTGGAAATGCCTATCTTTCCTCTGGACTCACCATGAAGGTGCACCAGCATTTCATGTTATAAGGGGAATCAGCAACTATGTTTCTTGGTGTTCTTATATTCCAATTTAGAGGGCTTATCTCTCTCTCCTCAGAATACATACTAATCTTTACTTATCAGCAAATTAGATGTTAATTATGCTGTTTGTCTTGTCCTGTGCTACGCTTGTCAAACAGGCTACCTTGATTTTTAAAGCATTGCATGAGAGTTCATTGCATTCAATGTATTTTCATTCCTTATTGTAAAAGCATGTTTTTTCATGTTTTTCGGCACATTCTAACAAAGGAAAGGCGGAAGGCCGCGTTCTTACCTCTCGCGGCCGGGCGTCGCATTCAAAGGAAACCTTCGGAGCCAGCTACCTGGCAACCCATTTCGGAGGAGCCTCCTCTCTCTCTTTCTCTCTCACTCACTCTTTCCCCCCTCCCCCCCAAAAGTCCGGCCCGGCAAATAGCTTACACTAACCTTTCTCAGCTGGGAACCGCCCTCTCCCCTTGCCCCTCTCAGCCTGACTCCTGAGTCTGGACCCCGACCTCAACGGGAGAAGCCCCAGCTTTTGTCACTGCCTTTGCCAGGCTCGAACTGGCTTTACTCACCCAGGGATGCCGCAACTCGGCCGCCTCCTTCCTTCTCGAGACTAGCCAAGAGGAGCTGCTCCGCCCCCACCCCGCCCAACAGAGCAGCCGCCGAGCAGCCGGTGTAACAACGCGCTCAGATTGCGGCAGGCGTCCCTCACTCGCCGCCGGATCGACCTCAGCGGCTGGAGGTTCCCCGAGACGACGAAGGGAGGCCGATAGCACCTGGGACCAGCAGCGTAGCGCTAGGAGCAGTCCGGTTTCGGGCGCCGCGACGGGGCAGGGGTTTACTGGCTTGGGACCCTCGGAGACTCGCAGCCAGGTGACGCGGCGGGCGTCTCCCCGGCCAGGTCCGCAAATGTTCCTGCGGGGAATCCTGCGTTTCGTTCTCGAAGCGCGAGGTGATGGGTGAAACGACCAGCAGACATGGCCGTGGGATTGGCACTCGGGCCCCGCGTGGGGTACGGATCGTTTTTATATAGCTTATTTAATACGATTTTCATGTTTTATAATTTATACTACAAAAATCCTGTAGCGTTTACTCTTAAATGTTTCGAATTAGAGGTGAAGCCCCAGCAAACTGATCTGCCTTTCCTCGATATGGTGCTTGTCTTGGCAGCTCTGACTTCATCCAGGGATATCACCAGTGGGCTTTCCCCAGTCCTAACCCCGTTTTAAACTATTTAATTCTGGCCTTGTCACATCTGGCTGATCTCCAGTAAACTCAGGGTCGGAGTCGGACATATTTAGTGCTTGAATGCGAGACATCAGGGTTGCAAACTGGATTCAGAAGTGTCCACCTTCCTCGAATTCTCCCAAGGCCATGGCAAACCACTTCCAGACTATTGCCAAAAATCCATCATTGATATGTATAGGTAGTCTCTAAGAGGTGAGATTGGCTAAAGAGACCATATTCCTTAGGATATATAATTTGTTATCCACTTTGGTTTGACACCAGGCAACGGCATGTGAATTTTCCCCCACACGTTGGTGAGAGGATTTAATGTGGCCACTCCTAACCAGTCCTTTGAACTTTCCCTGAAAAAGATTCTTATAGCATAGGAAAACAGAGGGAAATATATATGGCTGTTCATCAGCCAATCTGATGGATGCAGCTATTGAATCCACTGAATTGCTTGTGACAAATCTAGCAGACTATTTTATCATTGAAAAGGTAGAGAAGGGAATTAGAGGGTCAGGTACTGTATATTGGACTTAATTCTCACCCACAGAGACACAGGGTTGAGTTTATGGGAGCTTTGGGAGAGAGTGATACTGGGCCCTATTCAACAAAATGCATTTCAGTAGTGAGAAAAGTAAGCCAAAAAAACCCCCAAATGCACAGGTGGTACATGGCTGGTACATGGCTCAACAGCAGTAACTGTGAGGGGGATCCAAGTGTCCCAGTGGACAACCACTTAAGTATGAACCAATTGTGTGAAGTAGCTGCTAAAAAGCCAATGCTGTCTTAGGATACATCAACAGAGGGATAGTCCCAATGTCATCTGAAGTGTTAGTACCACTTCACACTGCTTTGATAAAACCACACCTGGAATCTGCATCCAATTGTTGGTCACCTGAGGACATGACAAGAAGTAACAGGTGGAAACTTATCAAGGAGAGATCCAACCTAGAATTAAGGTGAAACTTTCTGACAGTGAGAACAATTAATCAGAAGGATGGCTTGCCTCCAGAAGTTGGTAGTGCTCTATCACTGGAGAATTTTAAGGAGAGATTGGACAGCCAGTTGTCCAGAATAGTATAGGGTCTCTCACTTCCGAGCCACTTTTAACCCTATTATTCAGTTGACACATTCTCAAAATTCAAATTGTATCCATAGGCCAAATGGCTTATATTACATTATTGTGGCCTGAGATTTCTAGTCATTAATAAAGTCTGCTTTCATAGATAAAAAAAGCAAAAGTGGTGTGACAGAAGCACACCAAGATTGCTTGAAGTGGTTTGTTTTTTTTAAATGCAAGGAATGAGCAAAACTTCTGATCCATGGTGTATGTTGGATAAAGGAGCTGTTCTTCTTATGTGCATTGTCAGTATCTGATGGATGCTCTTTTTCTGATGTAATAATACACAAGTGTGTGAATTACTACCAGAGATCAAGGTAGTTGCTTTCAGGTTTAGATGGATATTATGCAAAATTAGACAGACAGATTTTTAGCAGCCAATTAGTAAAAAGGGTAAAGTAGATTCAATTATTACTGACTTGAATAAATGGCAGTTTCATTGAAGAAGTGAACAACTTATATACTTAAATATACCAGTATAAGGCAGAGCAAAGGACCAGCTTTGGGATTGTAACATAGTGCTGAAGGAACAGCTCCACTACCTTCTAATAAAGATGTGTTTAGAGGCAGTCTTAAAAGCCCTATCTTCTCACTCCTCCTTCCCTTCCTCCTTCTGCCTTAGACAATATTTCCCCAGTATTGAAACATGATTTCGTTCTACTCTTTTCATATTGTTTTGGAATGTGATTGCATATTGTCACAAGAACACAAAAAATACACTTTTTCTACAATAGCAGATGGCTGAAGAATCATTTTTACATCTGCATATCTAACATTTTAAAAACATTTAATGCATTAGAAACCTTTGTTGTACTATAAACATGAGGGAAAATTCTATTGTCTTATACAGGTAGTCCTTGATTTACATCAATTCACTTAGTGAGCATTTGAACTTACAATGGCACTGAAAAAAGTTTTACAGACTTTTGCAGACTTATGACTGTTTCAGCATCCTCATGGTCATGTGATTTACATTCAGATGCTTAATAACTGATTCGCATTTATGACAGTTGCAGTGTTACTGAGTCATGTTATTACCTTTTGCAACCTTCTGACAAGCAAAGTCAATGGGGGAATCAGATTCACTTAACAACCAGTTACTAATTTAACAACTGCACTAATTCACTTAACAACTGTAGCAAAAAAGTCATAAAATGGGGCAAAACTCATCAAATTTTTCATTTAGCAACATAAATTTTGGGCTCAATTGTGGTTGTAAGTTGTGGACTACCTGTATATCAAATGTTGAGGGATGCTAAGCTTTGGAAATACAATGTGCTTACCTATGCTTTATTCAGACCAATTTCCTGGAATCATACACGACACTACCATAAATTAATAAAAATTTTACATTCAGTAACATATGTTGTGCATCTGGTTCGTTTGTACTTCTATGGGTTGCCAAAGATAGTCTTGATGCTACTGAATTTCAGTAATGTGGTTTGTGGGTAGAGGCAAGACATCAGCACATGTTCTGTAAGTACCTGCCCTTTCAATTTTACATCAATTTAAAATAGTATGTTCTAGCTACTTTTGTTTCTTTTAACTAATTTATAGTTATAATATGAAATTTATTTATTTATTTGATCAATGACCCGCAACATCAAACAACAAAATGAATAATAAAAAATAGAAAACACAACCAGGATCAAGAAAGAGAAGCAGGTGTAAGCTACATATCAGCAACTACAAAATTAATCAAGTATGGTACACTCCAAATACTCCACCATAACAATATCTTGTGTACCCATCCAACACTAATAAAACTAATAGAATAAAGGTATACATTAAAATATATGTTCTATAAAATTATTAGTAAATAACTAAGCAAAGTATTAATACAAATAATGATCTTTAGTCCCTTAACTGTTTTTCTTTATTATCATTGCAGAGCATAAAATATTAGCCATGGAAGCCATGTTTTATTAGCCATAAAAGTTTTGTAGAAGCTTTGAGGCTGCCACAGTTAGTGCTTGGGAATTTGGGAGGGGGGAATTCTTAGTGAGTAGTAATTTAGACTAAACAACATTTTTATGATAAGTCAAGGCTGTGTCATCCTGCACCTGGAGGGGGTTGAACAAAGAAGTGGTTTCTGTTTCAATGACATTTGATTGGACCATGTGATGGACTGAACCCACGTCCCCTACCTAGAAACTAAAAGTGAACCCCTTCGGAAAACCTGGAAGTTTCAGATTCAGGTTTTCCCAGATGTGCCAACATGCCTTCTTTAATAAATTCTTACTTGGGAGGACTTCCGGTTGCGGCGCCATGGCAGTGTGGGTAGAGGAGATCGTGCTCCATTCTCTCATCCCCAATCTGCACATCTGGAGGCCCCCCGAGGGGCACACAAATCTTGGAGGGATCAGTGAAAGTTTGGGGAAGCCCAAGAAGTGGCAAGGCGGAGGGCAACTGCTGGCTACTTCAAAAGGAAATCCCATTTGCTCCAGCTGGTGAGTGATCTGTCATTTTAATGGCGGACCAAAGTCACAGTGATCTTGCTGAATGAGGAAGATATAAGAACAGCAGTAGTGGCATCAAACTGTTTATTAAGAGTGATCACAAGAAGGCAGAGAATGGCTGTTGAAGAGGAAAAATCGTAGGCATCAGATGGCAGAACTGTGAGTCTCAAAATAGTGGGCAGAGGTCCAATTGCAGAGCGGCGATCCGGCGGTCAGAGCACTAGGCTTGGAGACAAGGAGTTGGAGCTGATGTGTTTGTTTACCTGATATTGATTGGATTTGAGTATTAGATCAGAGGACAGAGTATATGGAAAATTTGGAACAAGAAAACGTGGATTTGTGATTTAAGTGTGAAGAAGATTGGTGGAAGGGAGACATAGAGACTGGAATTAGGAACGGAAATGACCATCTTAACCTCAACAGACAACAAAAGCAGAAGAGAAGCTGATGCAACAGATCGTGACTAAGCAGAACGTGTATGAACTGTGATTGATACATATTGGTGTAATAACTGGTGAAATATCTTGATTAATGAATTGATTGATACTGTTAGATATTAAAGGAACTGATTATTTAGTTATTAAAAGTGGAATTGATTAATGAATTTAGTAGGGAATAGAAGGAAAAACTTTAAGATTTTAAACTTGGGACTTACCTAAAAATTCAATTAATACTGAGAAATAGACTTGAATGTGAATGGAAGATATGATTGATACTATTAGATGATTAATGAACTGTTGGTTTGATTATTACTGATTAATGAACTAAGTAAAAGATTGATATTAGGAATTTAAAACATTTATATTCTTTGTTTAAAATAAATAAAATATTTATATATAAATATTGATAAAAGATAATATAAAAGATATTAACTTTAGGTATTAGCAAAGTGAGAATTAGAAACTAAAGTATTGATAAGATACTCCTAAAGTATTGATAAGATACTCCTTTCTTTTTTCTCCTCTTCTTTTTCCTTTCTTTATATGCTAATAATTTTAAAGAACTGTCAATAACTTAAAGTAAAAACTTGTAAGAACTATTAATAACTTAAATTAAATTTTTGGATAACAAGAGAAGTAAATAGATATATGGTATTATATTTGAGATAATTGAAGAGACATTTAGAGAAAAGGGATATTGAATAGAATAGATAGCATGGATAGAAGTAAATTGTGGATGATAAAGTGGGAAGAATTATATAATAAGATTAAGAACATGACTAGCATCACAATGACATTGAAAGGGAAAAAAGCAGTTTCAGGTTCATCACTGTCCATTGCATCCCCAGCGAGTCAAAAAACAATTGGATGTTGAGCACAGAAAAGGCAAGTAATACCACCAATATGCAAGCAATGCAAACATTAGCCATTCAAGAAACAATGCAGGAGACAATGTCAAAAAATCACACAGTTGAAGACAGAGATGGGAGAGATGAAGGGCAACATTCAAAAATTGGATGAAAAAATAGGAATGATTCAGCAAACAATGGAAAAGAACAAGCAAAAAATAAAAAATATAGAAACCAAGGCAGAACAAATGGACAAGAAGTTGGAAGTGATGGATAGGAAAGTAATGGAGATGAACAGAGATCTGGAGGACTTGATAATACATCTAGAAATGGAATGTGCAGTGTTCTATTTGGGATTCCAGAATGTACCAGAAACTAAAGATGAAGACCTAGGAGCTATAATGTCACAGTTGATAGCAGAAACACTGCAGGAGGATCGGCAAGAGATTGTAAATGAACTTGATGAGGTCTATAGAATTCACACAAATTATGCGAGGTGACATAAATTACCGAGAGAGGTGCACATAAGGTTCATGAGAAGGAATGTAAGAGATATATATAAGATTACAAAGAATGAGCCAATGACATATAGAGACAAAGAAATTGTGACCTTGAAACAGATCCCAAGGTGAGTGAGAGTGTTAAGGAAAAACTATAGATCTCTAGCAGACGTCTGAGTAAACAAAACATTTGGTTCAGATGGTTGGTACCAGAAGGAATGTTGGTTACTTGGCAAGAAAGAAGAATGAGAATTGATAGTATTGATAAGGTGCAAGAATTATATAACTAGTTAGTGGGATTAGAGGAAGAAGTGAGCAGTAAGGAAGAGTTGGAAAGTAAAAGCCAAGAAGACCAGCAAGAAGACCAGCAACAGGAGGTACAAGAAACAGAACATGAAGAAAAAGATGAAGAGAGAGAACAACCGAGAAGAGAAGGATTAAGAACAAGACCACAAAGAGAAGCAAGAGTTAATAGAAGACTAAGACAAACTTATAATTAGTAAAATGGAAGAAGAAATTAAACTAATTTCAATAAACATCAATGGATTGAACTCTCTGGCTAAGATAAAACAAATATTGGTTAAATTAGTAAAACAAAATATTGATATTGTATGTTTACAAGGAGTACATATCCAAAAACAGCACAGCAAATGTTTAGATTACCCCAAATTGGGCGTATTATATACAGCATTGGTGGATCAGAAAAAAAGAGGGTAGTAATGTATATTAGGAAAGGGATATGTGCAAAACAAATTTATGCGGAAGAACAGGGTAGAATCTTAATGGTACAACTTAATATTCAACAAAAACAAATATTATTGGTGGGGATATATGCCCCTAATGACAATCAAAAAGAGTTTTATAAGAAATTGTATGAAAAAATAATTGAGACAAGACAGGAGAATATTTGCTTAGTAGGGGACTTCAATGCCATTGTAGACACGGAAAAAGATTATATTAGTAAAAAACAAATTAGGAGAAAAAAAGAGAAAATTTTACCAAAACCATTTTTTGAACTGATAGAGGAAACCAATTTAGAAGATATATGGCGAAAAAGAAACCGAAATGATAAAGATTATACATTTTATTCTAGTCCACGTAAGGCTTGGTCGAGAATCGACATGGTATGGGTGAATGGTGCAATTGAAAAGGATATCCTCACTGTAGAAATAATGCCCAACGTATGGGCTGACCACAATCCCATGAAAATCGTTTGGAAAGGACAGAGGAAAAGAAAGATGAGATGGACACTAAATTCACTAAGTTTGAAAAGAAAAAAAAAGAATACAATCAGAGGATTAAAAATGAATTGGAAATATTTTTTAAGATTAATTTAAAACAACATACTACCCTGCAGAACTTATGGGATACCACGAAGGCTTATGTGAGGGGAATAACAATAGCATATACAGCCAAGAAAAGTAAAGAAGAACAGAAACAACTGAATGAACTGCAGGGGTAGATAAAAAAAAATATGAATGTGAACTTCAAAAAGACCCCAAAAACATGGAAGCGAAAAGGGAAATAATGATGGCTAGACATAAACTAAATTTGATATTTTCAGAGGAAAATGCACGCAATTTAAAATTTGTAAGACAGAATTTTTTCAAATCCGCAAATAAGCCTGGTAGATGGCTATTCCATAAGCTAAAGATAGAGAGGGAAAAAAGGTTAATTCAGCAACTCAAAAATAAGGAAAGAAATATATGTCATCAGATGGAAGAAAAAAAAAGATTATGCAAAGCTATTTTGGCGAGCTGTATAAACAAGAAGAAACTATGGGGGGAAATATAACATACTATTTGGAGGAAAATGGTTTAGGTTCAATCTCTGAAGAAAAAAGAGAAATATTAAACAAAGAAATAACCCCAGTAGAGCTGAAAAAAGCAATACAAAAACAGAAAAATAATAAAACCCCAGGACCGGATGGTCTTCCTAGTGAGCTAATAAAACCTATATGAAACATTTGAATCAATATTGTTAGAAATATACAATGAGGCACTTTCAGAAGCTAGAGTCCTGAAGTCCTGGTCTGAGGCATATATCACTTTAATTTTGAAAGATGGTACCGATCAACAATTAATCCAAAACTATAGACCAATCTCATTGTTGAACATAGATTATAAAATATTTATGACAATACTAGCAGAGAGAATGAAACCAATTTTGAGTGAAATTATATATCCAGATCAGAACGGCTTCCTACCAAATAGGCAAATTAGGAATAATATTTGAACAGTGTTAAATACGATTGACTATTATGAAGCACACCCTGAAAAGCAAGTAGCCTTAGTATTCTTACATGCACAAAAGGCTTTTGATAATCTCAACTGGCAGTTTATGTTATGACAAATTAAAAAAAATGAATTTTGGTACCAATATAAAAAAACGTTACAACATATTTTAGTGAAAGAGCGAGTATACTATTAAATGGAGATCGTACAGAGAATTTCAAAATAGCTAAAGTAGTGTGACAAGGGTGTCCACTATCACCTCTGCTGTTTATTTTATCCTTAGAAATGTTACTAGCTGCAACCAGACAAAATTCAGGAATAAAAGGGATTAAAATTAGGAATGAGGAATACAAAGTCCAAGCATTTGCAGATGACTTAGTATTTATAGTAAATAAATACTGGACATATATTATTACAAGAAATAGAAAAATTTGGAGAAGTAGCAGGACTTAAAATAAACTTAAAATAAAACCAAAATGATAGTTAAAAATTGCACCAGAAAGAATTAGAAAGTAAAATGGGATTACAGATTACAAAAAAGGTGAAATACTTGGGAATATGACTATCTGCTAGATGTTCATCAATTAAAGATGATAATTATACTAAATTAGTAAAACAAATTAGAAAAGAATTGGAATCATGTGGAAAACTACAACTGTCACTACTAGGGAGAATTGCAGTATTAAAAATGAATACCTTGCCAAAATTAATGTATTTATTTCAAATGATTCCGATAAAGTTAGGAAAACCCTTTTTTATGGTACTAAGCAAAATGACGACTAAATTTGTCTGGTTGTGTAAGAAACCATGTATCAAACTAAAATTATTACAAGATAGCAGGAGCAGAGATGGTTTTGGACTACCAGAGTGGGAGCTTTATTATCAGACAGCGATATTAAATTGGATAAAAGATTGGATTAAATTAAAAGATAAGAGAATTTTAACATTAGAAGGTCATGACCTCCAGATAGGTTGGCATGCATTCCTGTGGGGAAAAAAGGGTAAGGCTCATGCCTATTTCAATCAACACCTAATAAGAGACTCACTTATTCAAACATGGAGAAGGATTAAAAACAAACATTATATGAAGATACCATGCTGGCTGTCAACCATGGAGGCCATGATCCATCCAAATAGATTAGATATAAGAAAAATGATAAATTACAACGAACTATTAGATAACCAAGGGAAACTAAAGTCAAATCAAGAACTTAAAGAAAGGGGAATTATAACTGATTGGTGGCCATATTTACCATTTCAAAACAGATATAAAAAAGATTTAGAAGAATTCAGATTTGACAAAGGGCAAAATCAACTAGATAAAATTTTAATTGGACCAGAACAAAATTTATATCTAAAACATACAAACACCTATTAGACTTCAAAATGGAAGAAGAAATTGTGAAGAATACCATGATAGCATGGGCGCAGAATTTTGGATATAATATAGATTTAGAAGAATGGGAGAAACTATGGAGTACAAATTACAAATTAATGACATCTTCAGCATATAAAGAAAATGTGTATAAAATGTTGTACCGGTGGCATCTGGCCCCAATGAGATTGGCTAAGATTTACCCTAATACAAGCCCAAAATGTTGGAAATGCCAACAAGCTGACGGTATCTTCTATCATATGTGGTGGTTATGGCCCAAGTCCAGGACCTATTGGACTAAAATTAAAAATTGGATGCAGGAAATTATAGGACATGAAATTGAACCTAAACCAGAACTCTTCCTATTAGGAATAATTGAAGATCAATATCCAAAAGAAATAAAATCTTACATATTCTTACAGCAGCAAGGACAGCTTTCGCACAAATGTGGAAAGAACCCAACACTCCCACAGAGGACTTAGTCCTACAAAAAATAATGGAATGTGCGGAAATGAATATGCTTACGTTAAAAATGAAAGAGAAGGAGGGCTCCGAATACTATTCAATCTGGCACAAATGGTATGAATGGGTAGAGAATAGATATAAGAAATAAGAGGAGATTAATTGTAAGACACCTTTAGAAAATGATGTGTAGATATATAAAATATATAGGTATATTTTAAGATAGAACTAACTATAGATAAAGATAACAATTATTGGTAGATGTATATTAAATGTACTAGGATTTATAAGATAACGATACTTGCAGATGTCAAAGCGCGAAAATGTGAATATGATTTGAATTGTATTGGTGGAAAATACAATAAAAATTTATTATAAAAAAAATAAAATAAATTCTTACTTGGATGGACTTTGTCTCAGTGCCGAATTTATGTAAAAGAGACTGCAAAACAGCAAAGTAAACACCAGAAAACTTTATAGAGCAAGGCTAAAGTCTAGAGAAAGTCTGTCAGATCACTTGCTATTTATGAGGAAAAACTTTGTTGAATTAGAAGAGCAAGGAATGGTGTTTTCAGAAGCACACAAAGTGTATGTTGTGCTGAGTTCCCTTAATGATACATGGGGCAAGTTGTAACAAGTCTTGAGTCCATGGACGAGCATGATTTAACTATGAGTTATGTAACTGGGGGGCTTTTGGAAGAACAGAAAAGAATAGAGAGAAACTATAGTAATTTACAACATCAGAAAGGAACTGTATTCCAGAGAGATAACAAGGTGTGAGAGAAAGTTTGTGTAGTGAAATGCTGCTTTGCATGTGGATCCATTCAGCATATCCAGAGAAATTGCCCAGTAAGAAGATTAAAAGATACAAGCAAGAGAGAGACAGTTCAATGATGGAAGAAGGAAGAAACACAGATTTCTATGGTGACAGCAACTAGCAAAAATACTAAAGACATTTGGTTGTTGGATAGTGGGGCAAGTGAGCATATTGTAAATAAGCTAAAACTTTTTTCAAGTCTGGGACCAGCTGTCCAAGGATATGTAAGTCTGACAAATGGTAATCATTGTTTTGTACAGGGACAAGGAACAGTATATGTACCATGTATTGGTAGGTCATTTTATAAGGTTTATGTGTTTAGATTTAGATCACAATTTTCTGAGTGTGTCTCGCTTAGACAAAGAAAGGTATTAAGTAAAGGTATTTGCAAAGGGTACATGCAAGGTCATAAAAAAAACAGCTTGTGTACACAAGGTTTGAAACTGAACACTTTATATGTTTTGAACCACAAAGTATATGCAGATAATCATTTCTAATGAACCAAAGCATAAAAGGTGTACACATTTATTATACAGAAGGCAGGAAGTCAGGGCTGATGTCGCGGCGATACGATGTGCCTCACAGGCTCTCTGTGGGGAACGTTGAAACCCAAGCTGCCAGGAGGTCCAAACCGGACCTAAATCGCCTCGGAGGGGGGATGAAGAGAGAGAGCACACTCCGTGGATCTCAGGAGTCCACAATCTTCCTGATTTATCTGGAGAAGCCACTGGAAGAAGCGAGAAGATGGAAGGATGGTGTGATTGAGCTGGGTGAGAGACTTCTAGATTTGGAATTTTAACATCAATAAAGAAAGAGCCCCTTGGGAAATAGCTGAGAAGGTGAGACCCAAAAGGAGAGGTGGAATTGTTTTTTTCCCCATCTCTGGAAGAGAAGCAGTGAGGAGAGCTTTAAGAGCCATTATGGGAGCAGGAAGCTGGCTAAAGGGCTTGTTGAAAGAGAATGTTTGGATAACCGGACTGGGCATTTTAAAATACAATATTTTTAAATAAGAGACTTTGAATATTATAAAATTGATTATAAAATTGATTATATAGAAACTTCCTTTTTTGCTATATATATTTTGTATCCTATAACTTGCAATGGGATATATAGTATAAAGGAGGAAGAAAGGAGAGAAGCAGAGCAACAATGCCATCTATAGGCAAAAATGAAAACTGAAAGATATAAGAGAGAAAGGGGAAAATACATAAGCAATAACCCAGAGAACCTGAAAACATAAAGATAAGAAATTGTTTTGACTGAAGGACTGAGAACCAAGACAGAGAGCAGAATACTGAATTCCCCCTCCTTTTTTTTTATACTGTAGCTCTTGGAACTTAAATTAAAACAATACAGATAAAAGAAAGCAGAAGCTGAATAGCGAAATATTTTCCTCTCTCTGGTTTTTTTTTTTTTTTTGCACTCTGTTAACTCTTTTTTTGGACATAAAACAACTGGTGGTTAAACTATTAGACTTTTGGACTTGATGGGCCTACCTGGATTATAATTTACTATTTTAGTGATACATTTCTTTTGGCAAAATGGGATTAGGGCTGGAAGAACCTGAAGAAAAGAAGGATCTCAAACATTGACAATAATTGGATTTGGATTACAATTTATACTTTTACCCTATCTTTGGATTATAATGGAACTATATTTTTTACCCTTGGTGGATTACAAATATTAAAATATTTTTAAATGAAAAAAACAACGCCTGCACCAAAGATGGTATTCAGCTGGTTCTGACTGGTCCTTGCGGACCGGTAGGGAAAATTTTGACTGGTTTGNTTTGCCTCCTTGCAGCAAACAGCAAACAGCCCGTTTCAGTTTCAGTTTCAGCACAGCCTGAT
>AZIM01001559.1:217047-229077 GCA_000516915.1 Ophiophagus hannah
TTCATCTATTCGGCTAATTTGGTTTAATGGTTTTTTAATATATTTATGTCTTTATGTTTTGTAGTTTTTAGTGTGTAAGCCACCTCGAATCCTTTGGGAGATGGGGCAGCATAAAAGTCGAATAAATAAATAAATAAATTGCCAGAAGGCGTCAAACTCCAAAGGTGTCTCCATTGGAAGTAAAATATGGAGGGGATCCCAAGGAGTTAGGTTTCTTCCTAGCCCAAGTTTGGAACCATATGGAAAAATATGGGGAGGATTTTTCCTCAGAAGTAGCTAAAGTGAAATGTGTTACCAGGGCTTTGGAAGGAATGGCTGCAAAATGGATGGTGACTTTGCATAATGATAATGCCCCCCCAGTTGATGAAATACAACCTGTTCATGGCAGCGTTGAGCGCCAGATTTGAAGACCCACTAGCCGAACATAAGGCTAGGATTAGAATGAAGACCATAAATCAGGGGCGGAGATCAGTGGCCGAATACACCCAGGAATTTAGAGAGCTGGCATGCCATATTCAAGGCTGGTCCCAGGGAGCCTTGATAGAAGCTTTTAAAGATGGGCTGAATGAAGATGTTTATCAAAGCTGAATTGCCAGAAAGGACCCCAGTGATCTGCAACTCTGGTATGTGTTGGCAGCAGAGGTGGAGATAGATCTGACCCAAAACAGATGCAGGAATGGCCGTGGTTGGAGCAAGCCCTCCCCCACCAGCCCTCGAGAAGCCCCAAAATCAAAAGGGAGGATTGGCAGTGAAACCCAAGACCACCGCATGCTTCCAATGTGGGAAGGAAGGTCACTGGGATGCAGACTGCCGTGCTAAGCTGGAGCCAAAGGGGGTGCTGGCGG
The DNA here is from genome assembly GCA_000516915.1 of Ophiophagus hannah. Taxonomy (NCBI): domain Eukaryota; kingdom Metazoa; phylum Chordata; class Lepidosauria; order Squamata; family Elapidae; genus Ophiophagus; species Ophiophagus hannah. Next base: position 217,893 of record AZIM01001559.1, read on the forward strand.
GAGGAAGAAAACCAGAAAAAACTCCAGCTAAGCCACGCAAAACTGCACTTAAAGCAGAGGAGGTTGTAGGATTCACCCCTCCAAAAGGAGAGGAGCTGGGAACTCTGACCTATTCGGGCGAGAGCGAATCCAAATCTGAATACAACCCTCTGGCAAGTCCAAACAAGGGCCCTATGACCATCCCAGTGAGATTAAGGGTACCCACGTCGGGAGCCCAAGGGGAAATGTTGGCTTTGCTAGACTCTGGGTGCACAAGCTCAACTCAGAAGTCATGAAGAAATTGCGTCTAAAGCTAAGGACTTTAAAAACTCCCATAGCATTTGCCAACTGGATGGATCAGTAGCTGGGGGCGGCCCTGCACATTTTATAACAGAACCAGTGGAGATGACGATGGGGAGGCATCAAGAGACTTTGTGTTTTATTGTTGCCCCCGGGATGGAGCGCCCCTTACTACTAGGCTTGCCCTGGTTCCAGAAGTGGAACCCCCAAGNGAACCCCCAAGTGGATTGGAGGAGGGGATCATTATGCATACGCACTGACCTCCTCTGCTTCCCCCAGAAGGGAAGGGGTGGTCTCAACTGAAATCCCAGAATTCCACAGAGCTGGCATCCATGGGCAGTGAGAACTTGGGGGGGGAAGGAGAAGATCCCTGAAGAATATTGGGACTTAAAGAGGTGTTAGTGAAAAGGCGTCAGACGAGCTCCCCCTCATTGCCAAACAAATTGCAGTATTGAGATTCTACTAGGAGTGAAACTCCCAAAACCTAAACTGTAGTCAATGACACCGTGGGAGTTTATCAATAAAAACATTGAACGAGGGTTCATCCAACCTGCTAGGCCTCGAGTAGCGGCCCCAGTATTATTCCGTGAAAAGAAAGATGGCTCACTTTGCTTGTGTGTGGATTATAGAAACTTAAATGCGATTTCTGTGGAGAATGTGTACCCACTCCCGTTGGTGAAGGACATGTTGGCCCACCTGGCCAAAGGGAAAATTTTTTACGAAACTTGATTTGAGAGAAGTTCAAATCAAGGAGGGATATGAATAGAAAACTGCTTTCAATTGCCCAATGGATGTTTCCAATTCTACGTTCTCCCATTTGGCCTACAGGGGGCTCCTGCTGTATTCATGCAAATGATAAATGAGGTTTTGCATGAACATTTATACAAGGGGTACTGGTTTATCCAACACTGAGACTCTCATGGAGCACGTGAAATTAGTACAATCAGTTGTGAAAAGACTTTGAGCCACTGAACTGTACGCGAAATTGTCCAAGTGTGAGTTCCACCAAAAGAAAATTGACTGTTTAGGCTACCGCATATCACATGACGGCATAGAAATGGATCCGGGGAAAAGCCGTTTTGGAATGGGCCCCTCCCCTCACCAGAAAGCAATTGCAAAGTTTCCTGGGATTTGCTAATTTTTACCATCAGTTTATCCCAGCCTTTGCGAAGATTGTGTTGCCTATTACAAACCTCCTAAAAACTAAGAGGGAGGTGAAACTGAAGCCCACTGGAGTGGTCCATGGAGTGCCAAGTCGCTTTTGAGAAGCTAAAACAACTTTTTGCAGCTGAACCAGTGGTAAAGCACCCGAACATGCATGCCCCTTTTGTAATCCAAGCTGATGCAAGTGATGTAGTGGTGGAGGCAGTGCTACTACAAGCAAACGAGGCAGGAACTCTGCAACCATGTGCATACATCTCCCGTAAACTAACTGAGATGGAAAGAAGATGGGCACAGTTAAAAGCTTTAAAACTAGATGATTGGTTCCTGATGCACTCAAATGACTGTACGGTTAAAGATGGTTTGGCATAGGCCAAATTGTATGTGCCAGCAAAGTTGAGGACCCCCATTTTAAAAAAAGCTCACGATTCAAAAGCTGCTGGACATTTTGGGTTCGTGAAAACCCTACATTTGGTTAAATGGCAATTTTGGTGGTCTACTTTTAAAAAGGACATTGAAGCTTATGTGCTTCAGCCAAACGGCCACCTGGTAAACCGGCTAGCTTACTACAGAATGTAGCCAGGTCGACTGCTCCATGGAAAGAAATTTCTATGGNCTGCTCCATGGAAAGAAATTTCTATGGATTTTATAGTGGAATTACCTGAAAGTGGGAGACATGCAGTTATTTGGGTGGTAATGGACTTGTTTTCCAAACAGGTACATTTCATACCTTGTGCAAAAATCCCGTCTGCGAAAACCTTAGCTAAACTGTTTATTTTGCATGTTTATAGGCTACATGGTGTTCCTGAATGGATAATTTCAGATAGGGGTGTCCAATTCACATCAAACTTTTGGAAAGAGTTCCTGAAACTATTGGGCTCCACCCAAGGCTTAAGCTCCACCCACCACCTACAAACCAATGGGGCTTGTGAGAGAACTAATTCGGCATTGGAACAATACCTTAGATGCTATATAAATTATCAACAGGATGATTGGTCTGACCTTTTACTGTTTGCAGAGGTGGCATATAATAATTCAGTTCACAGTAGCACTGGTTTTACCCTGTTTAAAGTAGCTTTGGGGCAAGAGTTTGTACCCATACCCGAACTCCCACAGGAGAAGCCCAATGTTCTGTCATTGAACGAGTGGATAACCCAACTCCAGCTTACCTGGCTGGTTACCTGTAAAGCATTAGATGAGGCTCATCAAGCACATAAGAAACAAGCTGATAAAAAGAGGGCTCCACAAATACAATATTAAGTGGGGGGACAAAGTTTTCTTGTCCACTAGGTATTTACAAACCACACAAAAGTTTAAAAAATTGGGACCTAAATATGTTGGACCTTTCCCAATTGAACGAATAGTGAATCCTGTGGCAGTCCAACTGCAATTACCTAAGACCCTTAGATGGATTCACCCTGTGTTCCATGTCAGTTTGTTGAAACCTGAACATACCTCCGACTTGAGCCCTGCTCAGGTCGACCCTCTGGTAGTTCTTTTGATTGAGGGTGAACAACATTTTGAAGTTAAAGAAATTTTGGACTCAAGGAAACAAAAATATCTAATTGTTTGGAAGCATTTCCCTCCTTCTCAGTCAGAATGGGTAAATGAACGAGATGTTCGAGCCCCTAGGCTCATACAGGAATTTCGAGCGAAACGTAACAAACCTTAAACTTTTGTATTGCTTGTGAAATATATATTATTCTTTTATCTTGCATTTCTTTTCTGTTTTAGGGCTAATGCCTCTTTTGCAAGGGGGCTGATTGTCAACTTTCAAGATTCCTTTCCTTTCTCTTGCATCTTTCAGCTGCCATAGTAACGGGGGGAGCGGGAAATAATTGGGCTTTGAGGATGTGGGAAACGTGTTGGAGGTTTTAGAGAAAGAACTGTATAACTTGGGAAAAAAACTTCATTGTTTATGCTTGCTTGCTTACTGCGCAACTGCAGGTCTTTATCAAAATAGGTCAAGGTCAACGGCCAGGTGAAGATGCCCCACATGACATTATGCACATCTTTGATTGGATGGACAGTTTGAACTATTGTGGGTGGGAATGTTGCTATCACTTTGTCTATGTCTTTTTTGTGCGTAATTCCTCAGATCTAGAATTACTTCGATGCTACCACTTGAATTCCAGTAAAAGTTCTTTTCTCTATATTAATGGAGTCTAAGAGTGTCTTTCTTGGATTTTGAATGGAGCACCACCTGACACTGCGTCTTCAGCAACAGCGGATGGGTAAGATGGTGGCTGGGCAAAGATGGCAGCCAGGCAAGGTAGGCAGTGTCAGCGATGGTGGCTGGGCAGTTTGGGAGTTGGCACTCAACTGGGGCTGGCAGTGGCAGTGGCAGGTAGGTGACCGGCGGGACTTGCCTCCTCACTCACCGATCGGTGGTCAAAGGCCAAACAGCAATGATGGGTCGTGGGTGGGCAAAGATGGCTGGGAGAAGATGGAGGCTGAGCAAAGAGGGCAGCTGGGTGAGGCAGGCAGTATCAGCGAGGGCGGCAGGGTGGCCCAGGAGTCGGCACTCAACCGGGGCTGGCGGTGGCAGTAGGAGGAGGTAGGTGACTGGCAGGGCTTGCTGCTTGCCTCCTCACTCACCGATCTGCAGTGGAAGGCCAGGCAGCAATGGCGGGCCTTGGCTGGGTAATGATGGCAGCCAGGCAAGACAGGCAGTGGGAGAGACTGGGAGTTGGCACTCAACTGGGGCTGGTGGTGGTGGCGACCGGAGCTTGTAGAGCCTCATTCACCCAGAGATCAGATCAGGCAGGCACGGCTGTGGGCAGTGGCAGGCAGGCCGCNCAGCGATGGCTGGCTGGCTGGCTGGCTAGTTGGCTGCTGCAGGAAGCAGTGGCGGGCAGAAGAATGCAGGCAGTGATGTCACACATTTGCAGTGAGTGACTGGGCGGGGCAGGGTGGGGAGAATGCAGGCAGCAATGTTGTACATGCGTGATAAGGACTGACTGGGCGGGGAAGGGAGGGAAGTGTGGAGAGGGATGGGGCCAGCCAGTGGCACGATTTGCCAGTTCTCTGAACTACACAATTGTAACAACTGGTTCTACTGAACTGGTCCGAATGGTAGCATCCCACCCCTACCTTGGATGCAATGTTACAGCAAGAAAAAAGCAACTGTGATGCAAGTGGAATTAAAACCCATGATACAAGCCCTTCATGAGGACATGAAGGAAAGAATAGGGAAAGTAGAGAAAGAAGGGAAAACAGAGAAAGTAGAAGAAAAGATAGAGAACTTTCCAATGATGTCAAAAAATAAACAATGTATACAAAAAGTAGAAGAGAAAGCTGAATTAACAGAAAAAAGAGTGGGAGAGATTGATTATAGACTTACACTGGTAGATCAAAATAAAGAAAGAACAATAATAGCATTAGAAATGGATAGGGAAGATTATTACCTGAGATTCCAGAATATGGAAGAAGAGGAGTGAGAAAATTTAGCAGAGATAATGGCAGACTTGTTGACAGAGGCTTTGGAGGCCCCAAAGAAAAATTCTGGCTGAGAGAGATGAAATATTTAGAGTGCATACTAGATATGCGATGAGAAATAGACTCCCAAAAGAGGTTCACATGAGATTTACTAAAAAGGCAAAAAAAACATAGATTTTGCAGAGAGTGAGAGATGATCCCTTAAAATATAAAGGAAAAGAAATAATAGTTCTAAAATAAATACCAAGAAGGGTTAGAGAACAAAGGAAAGAATATCAATTTGTGACAAAACATCTAATTAAAAAGGGAGTGAATTTTAGATGGCTGATACCAGAGGGAATGCTAGTGACCTGGCAGGAGCAAAGACGTAGATTAGATTCAATAGAGAAGGTGGAACAATTTTACGACCAGTACTTTGGACCACAAAAAGAAGCAACTTAAATACATTGGAGTACTACAAAGCACATCCAGGGAAGCAAATGGTGTTGATCTTTCTAGACACACAGAAAGCATTTGACAATGTGAACTGCCAATTTATGCTAGCACAATTAAGAGATATGGATTTTGGAGAGAGATTTATTAGCATGATTAAGGTAATATATTATAAGTAAACAGCAAAGGTGATGGTAAATGGGGATATGAAAGAGAATGTTGTTATTAAAAAAGACAAGGATACCCCTTCTCTCCTCTATTATTCATATTGACATTGGAAGTATTAAACAGAAATATTAGACAAGTTATAGAGATAAAAGGTATGGAAATAAAAAAGGGAAAATATAAACTTCAGGCATTTAGTCTTCATTCTGGAAGATCCACAAGAAACAGGGCTTAAACTAATAAAAAAATAGAGGAATATGATGAAATGTCAGGATTGAAAATAAACAAAGAGAAAATTAAGATATTAGTTAAAAATCTTACAGACAAGCAGAAAAAAGAGTTAATGAAGAGAATAGATATTCAGATTACTAAGAAAGTAAAATAGGGGTTTATTTGACAGCAAGATGTGTAACTATTAAGGAAGATAATTATTATAAACTGATGCAACAAATTAAAGCAGATTTGGAAAATGGAAAAATCTGTGATTATCATTGATAGGAAGAATAACTACAATAAAAATGAATATATTGCCAAGATTATTATATTTATTTCAAACAATTCTAATAAAACTGAAAAAAATATTTGGAAGAACTCAATAAAGTAATATTAAGATATATCTGGCAAGGGAAAAAGCAAGAATAAGTTTTAAAATGCTGCAAGATTCGAGAAATAAAGGAAGCTTCGGATTACCAAATTGGGAATTATATTATCAGGCTGCAGTACTCACTTGGGTGAAATTGTATTGAGGAACAAAAGGTTATTGACTTTGGAGGGACATGATTTGCAATTGGGCTGGCATGCTTTCTTGTGGTATGGGAAAAATAAAATACATGGTTACTTTCAAAGGCATTATATTAGGAATGCATTACTACTAGTATGGGAGAAAGTCAGAGAACAACACTATTTGAGGATACCAGTTTGGCTTTCGACAATTGAAGCACTGGTTCATCCAAATGTCGCTAACATAGAAAATATTGTTAGATATAACAATATGTTGAATGAGAAGGGGGAGCTCAAAAATATACAAGAATTGAGTGATCAAGGGATTGATATGACACGGTATTCACAAGTGCAGATACATTCTAGATACGAGAAAGATGCAAAACTATATGGTTTTTATAAAGAATCAACAGAACTAGACAAGATACTTACGGGCAGAAGAAAAATTGATTAAAAAACGTATAGTTACCTACTATACATTAAATTGGAGGACGAACAAGTAAAGGAAACAATGATAGCATGGACAAAAAAATTGTTTATACAATTGAATTAGACAAATGGCAAAATTTTTGGGACTGGAACTATAACAATGTCAACTGCATACAAAGAAAATCTGTATAAGATGTTTTATAGATGGCATTTTGCATCAGTGAGTTTGGCAAATTTGTTTAAAGATAAATTGGCTAAATGCTGGAAGTGCCACCAGATACCTGTGTCATATTATCATATATGGTAGACTTGCCCAAAAGCAAAAATATTGGACAAAAATGCATGTGTAGTTGGAAAAAGTGATTAAACAGCATACTGATTTAAAACCAGAAATATTTCTATTGGGGATTCTACCTGAAAAATACAGTAAGAAAAATGCATATTTAGTGATTCATATATTAATTTCATGTGGATATAGTACCATTAAAGACTACTCACTGAGTATGGTTTGTCAGCCAATTACAAGTTGATCTGGTGGTGATGCTGTCTATCCCACATTTTTCTAACATAGCAATAAGTACGTTGTGGTCTACTTTGTCGAATGGCTTACTGAAGTCTACATATACCATGTCCACAGCATTTTGCTGGTCTACTATTTTAGTTCCTTTGTCAAAGAATGAAATAAGATTGGTTTGGCATGATCTGTTTTTAACAAATCCATGCTGGCTTTTAGTTATAACTTTATTTGTTTCTAGATGTTCACAGATATGTTTTTGGATTATTTTTTCCAGTATCTTCCCAGGGATTGATGTTAGGTTGATTGGTCTGTAGTTTCCTGGGTCTGTTTCTCCCCAACTTGTTTTTTTGAAGTTGGAAACCACATCAGCTGTTTTCCAATCCTCTGGTAGTTGGAAATTTGGATTGCAAGTGTGCCGACTGAAAGCCTGAGATGGACACAACACCCCAAGATCACCGGCTGGGAATGTCCAAGGCAGACAAACCATTCTCAAAACAAAGTGAGTAGAAATGATTGGTGGATAATGAGCAATAGAAAGTCTAGGGGGGAAAGGGGAAAGTTTTCCTATCCTACTTGTATGCAAAATAGTTAGAACTGGCTTTTCTACTTCTGTACCTCTATGAAATCCTCAGTAATGTTATACTCTTGATAAAAATAATGTCCCAGGAATTTCTTTTTCTGTCTAACCCAGTGTGATACCCATCAGTCTGGAGCAAGAATGCAACCAGCCGGCATGCCCGAAACCAAAGACTTAGAAGGCCGAGCAGCCAGGTGCAGCTACAAAGGAGTGAGCGAGGGATGTCCCGTACCAGGGGCCGAAGACCCATTGGGCAACAAACATGGACAAGGCAGCTTCTTCATGCTGAGGTCAATGTGGTCAGAGGCAGCAAGTGAAAAGCAAAGCAGCTAGCCGAATGGGACGCTCTGCTGAGTGGAAGCTCCTGGTTGCTGGTTGCAGCCTGTCCATGGAACAGTTGAGGGAGGAGTGGGATGGAGATTTATGCTATGGCAATGCTGGGAGCAGCGACTGCTGTCAGCTGGCTGGGAGTCGTGAAACCCCCAGTGGTCCTGGCTATTCCTTCTCCTATTCTTCAGCCGGGGCCCTGGCACAGGGTGACGACAGCGGGCTTCACCATTCCTCCTCTGTTGCAGCCAGTGGTGCTGGTGACCCCGGCTACAGTCTGGATTACCTAGGTGCTGCTTCTTAGTCACCAAACAGTTCCTATTGGCTGACTTATTGTTATGTCTATCCCAGCTCATAATTTCATATATACTGACACACTATTTATCTCAAACATTGTCATGTTTGTTAATGTTTAATGTTAGGTTTATAACTTTATTTAATGATGATTATTTATAATATAGGTAGTTAAAAGGCATCAGAAAATTGCTAACATCATTTACTTATTTATATGATTTTTGGAGCCACAGTGATTCTGGGCAATGAATAAAGATTAAATCCACCATCGTATATAATCCATGATAGCCTGCTCAAAACAACAAGACCTAAACCAAAAACCTGCACCAGCAGAGCTCATTTTACTTTCTGCCCCAAACGCCCCTAGGAAAACAGCTTGGTCTTCAAAACCTTACCAAAGTTGGAGCTATCTGAATCAAAGGGCTTCAATGGCTCTCAGAGAACTAATGACCCACCCTCAAATTGCTAACAACCAGATGACTGCAAGGAATAAATCCTTCCATTCCCCAGCATTTAGTCAGAACTGAGGATGCTTCTTGGATGAGAAGCAAACCGCCTGCAAGAGAAAGCGAAGAAAGTCCACTTGCCTTTTGAAAAAGCACCACTGGAACAAAATGGCTTACTGCTATGGCCCTGGGGACGAGGTAACTGCACTTTAGGAGAGCATTAAGAGAGAGCTAATTTAAACAAACTCAAGTGAGACCAAAATTGTTGACTGTTACTGTGACAGTTGCATGGCACATTGCACATATAGAAACTCATTTTGTGATTTGGTGGCTTCATATGCTGTCACGTAACTAACCCGCAAAATCAGAAGGATCTGAGCTTTGAACCCATTCTGCCTACGTAGCGATCCACGATTATATAGTGTATTCTGTACTGCCATACAAATTTAATATTTGATGGTGGTTTCAAGTGGATTCCAGGTAATAATCAGCAGAACATGTTTGTTTCAAAGGTTCTATTTTATTCGGATTTTGGCTTCATTCCACGGTCTTTGATCCAGCACTTAACCGATTTTTTGGCGGTTCAAAGCCAAAATCAAAAGCCTCTCAAGGCCATCACGCTGTCCGCACTTCTAACCCGGAGTGCAGGGAAATCCTTTTGCTTCATTCCCGTCATATTTCGAAGCTCAATCTGAGTCCTGAGTTATGGGCAATTCTGCAGGTTGTTTTCCTTAACCCCCAACTGGTTTCACGCTTTACTATGAGCATCTTGTCTGAATTTCACACCTCCCACTCCTTATCTCTACGATCTTCTGCTTCTTCCCGTTTCCGCTCTTTGACTAACGTAATTTCCGCGGAAGGTGTGGTGTAGATGGCGGATGTGGAGGATGGCTGCTCTTTCGGCATCGCCGAGGTTCGCGAAGGAATAGCCGGGAGGGCTGGGCTGGATAGCTGGGGTTAGCTGAGGGCGGCGGCCATGACGTTTTGTCGGCCGTTTGTTTGGCGCTAAGCGGGACTGGACTCTGCGCCAACGGCGGTTTCCAGGCTCTTGCTGCAGCATTGCTCCGCCATTGGTGCCCGAGTACCGGCTCGGTTGAATCCCTGCCGCGATGGATGGAGCCGCAGAGTGTGGTTTTGTTTGGTTTGGGAAGGGGTGTCACTTGCTCGCCTCTTCAGCGTCGCCGGAGAAAAGAATAATTTGAGGCTGGGCTTGAGGGCATTTACCTTCTGTACTGCATAGCATTCCTTGGATTTAATCCTTGTGCAAAAGGGAAAGAATGAGCGTAACCGCGCTGCAAAATATTGCTTGATTTTCGGCGCTTAAATATCAAGACTTCCCTGACATTTTGAAAGCAGGGTAACCTCCACTCTGTCTCTTGGTGTAAACAGCTTTCTTGCTTGCTTTTGCTTTTTATTCCAGAAAACATTTCTTGGATTTGCCTTGGGAAGACATCTTATTCCCTCGTATTCTTTCACATCTTCCTCTGAGACAGCTCTTGAGCCTGCAAAGAGTCAGCAAGTGTTTCCGGAATCTAATCCAGCTTTACCTTACCAACATGCGCTGTTTTGATTCTAGTCAGGTATTAGAAATAAAAAGTTCTCTCATTCAGATCTCTGTAGAGTGCATAAGGTTAGAGATCAAATTATAGCAACCTCAAATTTCAAATAGGTGGTTTTCAGATTAATGTCAGAAATGACAAAACAGAATGAGATATAATTTACTTGCTGAATTAACATCCCTGGTTGCTTAAGCCTTTTAAAATTTAGTGGTGATTTTATTAGAAAAATAAAAATACAGATGCAAAGTAAGTGATTTTGTTAAGAAAAATAAATCAGATGGCCTTTGGTTTTTGTGGAATGTTTTAGTTGAAACATAGGTTGAAAATAAGCTATATCTTAACCTGAATAGAGATTAGACATCTCTAGCTCAAGTTATTTTAACAATTTATTTGTGTGTTGTGTATGTGTATGTATGTATATGTGGGTGTGTGTACGCATGTATGCATACATATATGCATGCATGTATGTATATATGCATACATGTACACACACATACAATTTTATATATTTATTGCAAGTAGTCCTCAATTTATGACCACAATGACCCCCAAATTTCTGTTGCTAAATGAGAGACAGTTGTAAAATAAAGTTTAACCAATTTTACGGCTTTTTTGCCACAGATAAATGAATCACTGCAGTAGTTTAAATTAGTAACACGGTTGTCAAGTGAATCTGACTTCCCCATTGATTTTGCTTGTCAGAAGGTTGCAAAAGATGACCTTGTGATGCTGCAACTACTGTGTTTCTCTGACAATATGCCCCCCCCAATAGGAAGGCCCAGCATGTTTTCTAGGCATAAGGTGAAATTATACCCCTCCCCCAAAATTTAGGCCTATTTAA
>AZIM01001559.1:231504-247385 GCA_000516915.1 Ophiophagus hannah
AGACGGCCTAGCCGTTTTTTCGGGGCTCAAAAAAAAAAAAGACCCGGCCTTATTTTGTGAGACACACAGTATCATAAATATGAGTCAGTTGCCAAGCACCTGAATTTTGTCTATGTGATCATGGGGATGCTGCATTTGTGTGAAAAACAGATATAAGTTACTTTTACAGTGCCATTTTATTTTCGAACGGTCAGTAAATGAATTGTAAGTTGAGGACTACCCATATTTTTGTATATAAATACGTTTACATAAATTATTTTGTAATTTTTATCTATACTGCATAAATGTGATTAAGTTTTAAATAAACAACTAACAAATACAGAATAAAGAAAATAAAAGAATTAGAGAAATAAAAATATAAGTGCAGAAAAAAGTATAAAAAATAGAAGCTTCTGATTTATTTTGTAGGAATTAAAAGTATGATTATAAAGTGATCTAGGTTTACAGAAAAGCTTTTTTTTAATCCCATATTCGATAAACATCAAAATCCCAAGTCATAAATATATTTTTTCCATTTCATGATATTATCTCTTTTCTGATAAAGGAAGTTAATTTAGCCATTTCTATAAGTGTTATCACCTTTACCAACCATTCCTCCGTCGAGGTTAGTGTCAAACCTTTCCACTTTTGAGCATATATTAATCTCATTAAAATTGCTATATGTAAAGTTTCATGACATACATTTATTTATTTATTAGATTATAATCCTGCCTTAAGGCAGCAAACATTTCTAATACTTCTTCCTCTACTATTTTCCCTACAGCAGCTTCCTTGTGAAGTAAGTTGGGCTAATAGTGACTGGTCTAAAGCCAGTTTTTCATGTCACTGTCTCCTGGTTTCTAGGCCAGCATCTTTACCACATTTCATACATTCTTTAACTTGTCATTCTTTTTCATATTTCAACAAATATTTACACATTTTAGCAACAATAGGTTCATTAGTTATAAACAATTCTATTTCAAACTTAGTTTTGCATTTTTAAAACCATAAAATCTTGTAGTTCTTTAAAAACTTTCTGATAATTATACATAAGAGACCCATTGATAAGAGTATTCTTCTGTATCAGATATTCACTTTATTATGTATCCCCTTGAGAAAATTATATACATTACTATGTTAGCCATTTGTGTTTATATTTTTTTATTATAAAAAGCAACAAAGGTATTTTCAGGCAGAATATACAGTTATATTTATTCCCTACTCTAAAAATGGCCCACCTGGTATAATTATTTTTGAAATCTACATCAACCTTAGCTTTGTTACACCATAGATATCCATGCCATCCATATCTCACATTATGGCCGCCTAGTTCCAATAGCCTTCATAAGGCATCCACTATTTTATCCAAGCTAAACAATAGGCAGAAATATAATTTTAAATCCAGAAGATTCAATCTTTCTCTTTCCTATGTATTTTACAGTATCTTGTATTTAGTTTTTCTCATGCCATACAAATTTAGTTATATTTTTTGCCATTGTTTCAATGATACATCACTTGTCAAAACAGGAAAATGCAATTCAAAAAATTTTCTGCATCTAAAAATATGAATTCAACTTGCTTTCATTATGTTGGTCGAAATATTCCAAAATATCTATTCCTCAGAGGCCTTGAGGGAGAATGAGATCATTCTTGTTATGTCTGGTATTTCTGACCCTGAGCTGCTGGCAGAACATGCCTTGGCTGGGGAGAGTTTGCAGGCCAATGGGGAAGAGGAGGAGGAGCTGCCGGCCTTGGTGTATGCTAGAGTGTGCAGGACAGAGAGACAGAGATCTCCAGATTGATGGGGAAAAGGCCCCGCCCAGGAGACATTATTTAGCACAGCAGGCAGAGGAAGGCATTGCTGGAAGCAATGTGTGAGTCGTGGCCAGATGGTTGTATCTCCGGGACACTGCAGCTTGTGGATATATGTCAGCATTGCCTCATTCAAAACCCAAGAAAGAAATCCTTCAACTCCATTGATGTAGAGAAAAAGTACTTTTACTGAGTTTGAAGTGATAGCAACAAAAGAAAGCAAGATCTGAAGCAAATGAGCGCAAAAATTACATATTGAAAGTTATCCCAAGTTCCCTCCCCCAAGACTCCAGAATGGTCATCCAATCTGAGGTGTTTATAATGTCATGTGGGGTACATCTTCAAGTGGTTTCTCACTCATCTGGTATGCCAAGACAGTTGACCTTGGCTTAGTAGAGATAAGTCTATGCAGTTGCGCGGTAAGCAGGAAAACATCCCCTCCTTTTTAATTCACACAGAAAATGTCTTCGCTCTCCAGCAACCTTCCCCTCCCAAATACCAAAGTTACCCCTCCCCCGTTTCTATGGCAGCCAACAGGAAATAAGCAGCAAAAGATGTCAAGAAAACTTTGCGGAGGCTAACATTCGGCCCTCCTGCAAAAGAGGCAGGCAAAGAAGTATCCCAAGTAAAAGCAATTAATATATATATAATATTACATCAAGACTTATCCAGGTATTTAGAGCAAAATAATTGTATGAGTTTAGGAGTCCTGACGTTCATTAACCCATTCCAACTGAAGGAGGAAAATGTTTCCAAACAACCAAATACTGAATTCTTCCCCTATTTTTCCTGGAGTCCAGAATTTCCTTAATTTCAAAATGCTGTTCACCTTCAATTAGGATGGGAACAGGAGGGGCAGGCTGGTCAGGTTGAAGAGAGGAGGCATGTTCAGGTTTCAGTAAACTAACATGAAATACTCCTAAGAGTTTTTGGCAGTTCTAACTGTACTGTCACAGGATTCACAACCCGTACAATTGGGAAAGGTCCAACATACTTAGGCCCCAATTTCTTAGACTTCTGGGTGGTTTGTAAGTACTTAGTGGACAAGAAGACCTTATCTCCCACTTAGTAGTTTCTCTGTAGAACTCTTATCTGCCTGTTTCTTATGGGCTTGATGAGCATCATCTCATGCTTTATGGGTAACAGGCCAGGTAAGCTGGAGTTAGATTATCCATTCCACCAGTGATGGGATTTGGGGTTTCTCCTTAGGGGGCTCTGGAATGGGTACAAAATCCTGACCAGTAGCTACTTTAAATGGGGTGAATCTAGTGCTACTATGGATGGAGTTGTTATAAGCAACTTCTGCAAAAGGCAATAAATAAGTCCAGTCATCTTGCTGATAGTTTACATAACATCTAAGGTATTGTTCCAGTACTGAGTTAGTCTGTTCACAAGCCCCATTAGTTGGAGGATGGTAGGCGAAGCTTAAGCCCTGGGCAGAGCCTAATAACTTCAAAAATTCTCTCTAGAAGTTAGAAGTGAATTGTACCCCTTTATCTGAAATTATGCGTTCAGGAACACTATGTAGTCTATACACATGTAGAATAAATAGTTTAGCCAATGTTTTAGCAGAGGGAATCTTTGCACAGGGTACAAAGTGCACCTGTTTGGAAAATAGATCAGGAATCACCCAAATGACTGTGTTTCCCCCACTCAGGTAATTCCACAATGAAATCCATGGAAATTTCTTTCCATGGGGCATTCGGCCTAGCAACGTTCTGAAGCAGACCACCTGGTTTACCAGGGGGCCGTTTTGCCAAAGCACATACAGGACAACTGGCAGCATAAGCTTCTATGTCTTTTTTCAAAGATGGCCACTAGAACTGCCATTTAATTAAGTGCAGGATTTTCATGAACCCAAAATGCCCAGCAACTTTTGAATCATGGGCATGTTTTAGAATGGCTCCTCTAAGACTGGCAGGGATGTATAACTTTGCATCCACCCATGCGAGGCCATCACGAATACTGCATTCATTTGAGTGGGATTAAAAACCAATCATCCAATTTTAATGCTCCTTTTAAGTGTTCAGTTAAATTATTAGAAAGGTCGACATTCCCCTTCCCTTGGGCTCTGGTGACCACTGGGACAGCCAATTGTTTCCTAGGGACAATAGGGCGGATCACTTCAGGTTGGATGCTATTATACTGGGGCAATCAAGATAAAGCATCTGTCATAAAATTCTTTCCCCCGGTAGGTATTGTAATGAAAAATTAAACTGCTTAAAGAATTGTGCCCAACAAATTTGCTTAGGTGACAGCTTTCGTGGGGTCTTTAAAGCCTCTAGATTTTTGTCATCCATCCACACCTCAAAGGGCCCCTTCAAGGAAATGTCTCCAAGTTAATAATGCCCATCGGACTGCAAATGCTTCCTTCTCCCAAATAGCCCATCTCCATTCAGTTTCAGTTAGTTTTCGAGAGATGTAAGCACAAGGTTGTAAAGTCCCATTCACATTTGCTTGTAGTAGGACTGCTCCCACAGCATCATCACTCACATCGGCCTGAACTACAAAGGGGGCATCCATATCAGGATGTTTAAGAACAAGTTCGGCTGCAAATAATAGTTTTTCAAAAGCCGCTTGGCATTCCATGGACCACTCCAAAGGTTGGTTGGGCTTTGGCTTAAGTTCACCTTTTGTCTTTAGGGGTTTTGTAATGGGTAATGCAATCTTTGCAAAAGCCGGGATAAATTGATGGTAGAAATTAGCAAAACTTAAAAAACTTTGTAATTGTTTTCTGGTGTGCGGTGGAGCACATTCCAAAACTGCTCGGACCTTCTCTGGGTCCATTTCTATCCCTTCATGCGATATGCGATGCCCCAGGTAGACAATCTGCCTTTGATGAAATTCATACTTAGATAGCTTAGCATACAGTTCAGCAGCCTGGAGTTTTTTCAAAACTGATAGCATCAACTTTTATGTGCTCCTCTATGGTGTCCGTGTATATAAGAATATCATTCAAGTAAACCAACACCCCCTCATACAGGTGTTCATGCAACACCTCATTTATCAGTTGCATAAATATGGCAGGAGCTCCTTGCAGGCCGAATGGAAGTATGTTAAACTGAAAGCAACCCAAAGGGCAGTTAAATGCAGTTTTCCATTCATCCCCTTCTTTAATTGGAACTCTATAGTAAACTTCTCTCAAATCAAGCATAGTGAAGATCCTTTCTTTGGCTAGGTGAGCTAACATGTCCTTCATTAAGGGGGGGGGCGGGTAAACGTTTTCTATGCAAACGGCATTCAAGCTTTTATAATCCACGCATAAACGGTAAGAGCCATCTTTTTTTTTCTCAGAACAACACTGGGGCAGCCACTCGGGGCCTAGCAGGCTGGATTTAGGTTTTTATCAATAAAAGACAGCAATTCCTCCAGCTCTCACGGTGTCATCAAACACAGTTTTGGCTTTGGGAGATTCACTCCAGGAAGGATCTCTATGTTGCAGTCAGTGGGACGATGGGGTGGTAGCATATCCAAAGCCTTCTCACTAAAAACCTCCCTGAGGTCCCAATATTCTTTCAGGATTTTCTCCTCCCCCACAATGTTCACCTGCCACCGATGCCAGTTCCTTGATGTCCTGGGGCCTTACTAGGGGTTCCCCCCCTTCTGTGGCTGGGCAGAATGAATGTGCAGCAGATCCTCCAGTCCACCTGAGGGTTCCATTTCCAAAGCCAGGGTAATCTGAGTAAGGGAGCACTCATCCCTGGGGCCACGATAAAACACAAAAGTCTCTTGGTGTTTCCCCATCAACATTTCCATTGGCTCTGATACGAAATGGGCCAGGCCACCCCCAGCCACTGATCCATCTAACTGGCAAAATGCTATGGGTGTTTTCAGTGTTCTTAGTCTCAATCCCAATTTGTGCACCACCTCTGGGCTAGTTACGCATCTTGTAAACCCAGAGTCCAACAGGGTAACATCTTCCCCTGGGCGCCAGATGAAGGCACACTTAATTCCACTGGGATGGTCATGGGGCCCACTTGTTGACTTACCAGGGGGTCATTGTCGGAATCGGACTCGCTCTCACCCAAAGTGGTCATAGTTCCCAACTTGTCTTTTCCTGGAGGAGCGAACTCAATGACTTCCATGGTCTTCAGGGCCATTTCATGCTGCTTGGCTGGAGGTTTTTCGACTTTCTGCCCTTTGGCAGATGTTCCTTTGACATCCAGTTTAGTGTGGCAATCAGCAGCTCGATGACCCTCCTTCCCGTACTGGAAGCACAATGTGGACTTGGGTTGATCCACTCTTTGGAACTTTAGGAGCCTCTCTTGGAGTGGTATGTAGAGGCTTACTCCAGTTTGTGCCACCCCTGCATCGGTTTCTGGCCAGATCAATCTCCACATTGGCTACCAACACAAACCAGCACTGAACATCTCGAAGAGCCCCTTTGGAGATACAGTTTTGGTAGACGTCCTCATTCAGCCCATCTTTGTAAGATTCCATCAGGGCCTCTTGGGGCCAACCTCACATGTGGCATGCCAACTCCCGAAATTTCTGGGTATATTCGCCCCTGATTTAGGTTTTCATCCTAATTCTTGCCTTGCGTTCAGCAAGGGGATCTTCAAACCGAGCGCGTAGGGCCTCCATAAACATGTCATAATCCCCTGGAGTTCCGTTTGGCCCCTGATCTCCGCTCCTTCCGCCATGACTTGAAGACTTGGTTATTTGAACAAGCTGGCCTGGACTGACCTGTGGGGATTTGTTTTAATGGGGGTTTTAGTTAATTAGTTTGGGCTTGTTGTGGTTTAATTTNTGGGCTTGTTGTGGTTTAATTTGGTTTTAACTATTTATTATTGTTATGTTTTAATTGTGAGCCGCCCTGAGTCCTTCGGGAGAGGGTGGCATACAAGTCCAAATAAAATAAATAAATAAATAAATAATCCCTCAGCTGAGGGGCATCACCATTATGAAGGGAGACCATCCATTGGGCTGCAGTCCCTTCTAGGGCTTTGGTGACACACCTCACTTTGGCTGCTTCTGAGGCATAATCATCTCCATATTCCTCCATATGATTCTAAACTTGGGCTAAGAAGAAACCCAACTCCTTGGAATCCCCACCGTATTTTACTTCCAGCAGAGGAACTTTTGGAATTCGGTGCCTCCAAGGTGCTGACCCCCCCCAACGGGGGGCCTGGGCTATGGCAGCTGCTAGAATTCCTGCAGACTGCACTGGCCCTGCTGGGCTATGGGAAGCACTTCTGGGGTTGCAGAGGCTTCTGTCCCCCCTATTGCTTCACCAGTCTCTTCGTGCGCAGGCAATGCATACCTTTCTCTAGCTCTCTGATTCTCTAGAGCTTCGTTAAATAATTGCAAAGCATGGGTCAGCAGGAGGTCTTCTTTGTCTTCCTCCTGCCAGGCAGCTTCTCCCTGCTGGCGTCTGGCAGCCGTTGCCCCAGGGGGGAGTTCCTCTGGCATTTCCATCCATCCTACTCCCAAAGACCATTTGGGACGAACCAGTGGCTTCTCCTCAATCTGCAATGCAGACGGCAGCTCGGCTTCCCCTTGACTGCAAAGGAACTGTGAAGGGGTAGATCCAACAGCTCCCGAATCTTCTTGATTGCTGCCTTGATTAGACATTATTTTCTTTTTTCTCAACCCACACGGTAGAGTTTATCTCTGGGTGGGCTGGTAAAGAGAGATCTTGCTTAATGTCAGCATTGCCTCATTCAAAACCCAAGAAAGAAATCCTTCAACTCCATTGATGTAGAGAAAAAGTACTTTTACTGAGTTTGAAGTGATAGCAACAAAAGAAAGCTAGATCTGAAGCAAATAGGTGTGAATATTGCATATTGAAAGTTATCCCAAGTTCCCTCCCTCAAGACTCCAGACTGGTCATCCAATCTGAGGTGTTTATAATGTCATGTGGGATAAATCTTCAGGTAATTTCTCACTCCTCTAGTATGCCAAGACGGTTGACCTTGGCTTAGTAGAGATACTACTAAGCAGGAAAGCATCCCCTCCTTTTTAGTTCAAACAGAAAATGTCTTCACTCTCCAGCAACCTTCCCCTCCCAAATACCAAAATTACCCCTCCCCCTGTTTCTATGGCAGCCAACAGGAAACAAGCAGCAAAAGATATCAAGAAAACTTTGCAGAGGCTGACAATATAATTTAGTTGCGGAGACTGTTTATGTTCATGTTTGGAGCAGCCGGTTATCTGTTGGGTGGACTAATTGGCCATTGCCTGGAAGGTTAGTCTGAAGCTTGTTCATGGCTGGCTTTGCTGAAAATGACTCCCTGAACTTTTGGCTTGGACAATTCCTGTGACTTCTTCTTGCAAGCCCTGAAACCAGACCACCGGACTTGTTGACAAAACTCAGTGGAGGCCCCAGATCTCAGGGGGTTTGTGCTGTTTATTTTTGGAACCTACCCAGGCAAAACCTTTATTTCCAAGACTGTTTTTGGTTTGGCTGTAAGTTTGTTTTGCTTTTGGTTATCAACTTGGTTGCAAGCCAATTACTGTGCTAAGCTTGCAGCTGGGAGCTAACTGAAGACCTGAAATAGAACTGTGGGGGAACAGATTGAACAAAGCTCTCTATACCAACCCTGACATGTGGGTGAGTGGGGGCGCCACAACAGTTTAGATGAGGGGGTTTGCAGATGACACCAAGCAGGGTGGAATAGCCAACACTTCAGAAGATAGGCTCAAGATACAGAAGGATCTCAACCGACTTGAACACTGGGTCCTATTCAGCAAAATGCAATTCAGTGGTGAGAAAAGTAAGTTTGTACACTTAGGCAAATAAAACTAAATGCATAGGGATATAATATGTGGTACCTGGCTCAACAGCAGTAACAGAGAGATCTAGGCATCATACTAGACAGTCACTTAAATATGAGCCAGCAGTGTACCATAGCTGCCAAAAAGGCCAATGCATTCCTGAGCTGCATCAATAGAGGGATAGTATCAAGGTCACGAGCAGTATTAGTACCACTTTACACCATACTGGTAATCCCACACTTGGAATACAGATAGTCCTCGACTTTATAACAGTTCATTTAGTGACCATTCAAAGTTACAACGGAACTGGAAAAAGGGATTTACGACAGTTTCTCACAGTTATGACCTTTGCTGCATCCCCATGGTCATGTGATCAAAATTCAGGCACTTGGCAAATGACTTATGACAGTTTCAGTGTCCTGGGGTCATGTGATGACCTTTTGTGACCTTCTGACAAGCAAAGTCAAAGGGGAAAACACTTAACAACCGGGTGTCAAGCTTCCAAAACTGCTTTTTACTTTTGCAATTATTATCGCTTCTCAGCTTGCCAACAAACTATTGGAGGAGGAAAGGAGGAGATAGAACTTAGTTTTCAGACATCAAGATGCCAGACGTGAAAACCAAGGACATTTTGGCAGGTGTTTATTAGAGCCAGAAAGACTTTCTCACAACAATACCAGGAGACTCAATTGGACAATGTGACCTGCTCTAATTGGAGGGAAGTAGAACCTGAATT
The DNA here is from genome assembly GCA_000516915.1 of Ophiophagus hannah. Classification (NCBI taxonomy): domain Eukaryota; kingdom Metazoa; phylum Chordata; class Lepidosauria; order Squamata; family Elapidae; genus Ophiophagus; species Ophiophagus hannah. Next base: position 240,749 of record AZIM01001559.1, read on the forward strand.
TTGACTATATGGGGTTTGTGCGGGAAGTAGCCTGATCTAGTTTTGCCCTCACCTGTGCCGAAATGATGTAGTCAATAAAGTTTTGCATTAAGAGATTGGATCTTCTTGGCTGTGCTTACTTTGGTTGGGTTCGTCAGCTGGAACTTTGACATTGGGTCACTAACTTATCAACTTCAGAGATTCACTTAATTGTGGCAAGAAAGGTCATAAAATGAAGCAAAACTCACTTAACAAATGTTTCACTTAACAACAGAAATTTTGGGCTTCATTGTGGTTGTTAGCCGAGGACTACCTGTACTGCATCCAGGCTGTTCACCATGATACAAAAAAAGATGTTGAGAAGTGTCCTGAGGGCAGGACACCTTGGAGCCCACAACTATTCTTGGAGTTATTAAAATTTACAGTATGTTGAATTCTATCTTTAGATAATTTGGGCTCTTAAAAGTTTCTTGCAACCTGCAGTGTAATCAATAAAAATTGATTTCTGGTATCCCTTGAATTGTCTCTGGAAATTCTCTGTTTTCCAGGTAATAGTTATTTCAAAGGTGCTTTTCAAAAGGCAACTGGACTGTTTGTTCCTTGAGGAAGAACAAAACGTTTCACTTCTCACCCAAGAAGTTTGATCAGTTGTGATGGCGGGGTGGGTGGGGAGGGGAATGAAAGGATAGGTACTGACAGTTGAGACTGGATGTTGGGGGGTTGGAAGATAGAGAAAGAAGTACAGTCCTCCATCATCCGGTCAGAACCTATCTTTTCATCCCCCCTCCATCCAGTCTCAACTGTCAGTACCTATCCTTCCATTCGCCTCCCCCCCCCCATCACAATTGATGAAGCCTCTTGAGTGAGAAGTGAAATGTTTTGGTCCTCAAGGAAAAAATAGTCCAGTTGCCTTTTGAAAAAGCACCTTTGATATCCCTGGAATTGTAGATTCTTTTAAAAGAAAATGTGGTTGAAATAAATCTTAAGAGCAATTGAAGAAGAAAAGATTTTGCATTGTTGGGGCATACTATGTGTGACAACGGTTGCCTAAATATGACATAATTGTAAAGAATGATAATGGACGGGGAATATGTGGACAAAAGGCTTAACATTTATACTAAATTATAATTTAAAAGAAAACTTTTATAGATGATGCATTGTTAGTATTTAACACCAGACCAGTTGTCAAGAATGTATAAAGATATTTCAAATGAATGTTGGAAATTCAGAAGTAAAGAAGGGACCTTTTATCACTTATGGTGGTCATGTGACAAAGCAAAGAAATATTGGAGTAGGATTCACATCCTAATACGGAAGATTCTCAACATGAATATAAAGATAAAACCAGAAACTTTTCTTTTGGGTTTAATGGAATAAGACTTGGAAAAAATTGGAACTTTAATCCTATATAATTTGACGGCAGCAAGATTACTCTATGCACAAAAATGGAAGGACACTTTGATTCCCATAATGGATGGATGGCTGCAAAAGTAGATGGAGTTAGCAGAGATAGCTAAATTGACTTCCTTGATTGAAGAAAAAAAACACAATTACTTTTGTTTCTATTTGAAAACTGCTTGTGGACTTTGTGCTTGAAGTGGAAAAAAATGAAACTTTGATTTAAGGTTTTATCAATTAGATAAGTTTGTTGTTATAGAAATGGCTAGATTATACTATTATGAAAAAATAAAAAGTTGAAATTTGATATCTTATTTACTCAAAGGGAGTCAGAAGTCAATGCCTTTTCTCTCCCCCCCCCCTTTTCCTACATTTTCCCCTTCCCTTTTCCCTATATTTGATACTATTTTTTTTGTGTTTTTGTATTTTATATTATAAATTAATAATAATAAAAAAGAATAACAACAGAAAACAGTTCCAAAAAATCAATCCCATTGTAATTGGAAGAGTTGAACTTCCAATTGTGGTCAGCTTACCATTTTTAAGTGTAAGTGTATTTTCATGAAATGCATTTCATTTCTATCTCAAGCCTTGTATGACTTAATTTATCATTGATAAAGTCTGGAAAATACTTGTTTCATTTTTCATTTTGTTCTATTTTTCTAAAGTTCACAGTCTTTTCTTTATTTAACAATACCTTGACATAGTTTGGTAATGGTGAGATTATTTTGGTTTATTCCTTTTTTTGTTACATTGTTACACTAGGAGTGCAAAAGGCATATAGTATAAGATATAATGGTTCGTTTTCTTGCCTACAAATAGGTTGGATCTCATATCCCGAAAGCTGCATTCTGTGTCTTGTTAAGAGACAATAAAGTGTTGCAGCAGCTAGCCTTGCAAAACTGCTCTGACTGGTTATCTGACAAGGAACTGCTTCCTGTGATTGGTCAAAATCATCAGTTGCAACAGATTGAATTGAATGGCTGCATACAGCTGAGCCGCCATGCTTTGGTGGCCATCTCTTTGGGCTGCCCCAATTTACGGCAACTTTCTTTGGCCCATTGTGAATGGGTGGATGGACTTTCCTTGCGGAGCCTTGCTGATCACTGTAAAGAGCTTGAATCTCTAGATCTTACAGCCTGCCGGCAGCTGAAAGATGAAGCCATTTCCTATCTTGCTCAAAGATGCAACAAATTAAAATCACTTTCGCTGGCTGTTAATGCAAATGTTGGTGATACGGCTGTAGAAGAAATTGCCAAAGCCTGTTCTGATCTGGAGCATTTGGACCTCACGGGCTGCCTGCGAGTTAAGAACAACTCAATTAGGTAATTTGTGCATAAGTAGAGTAAGAACATTGTTCTTTTTTTGCAGTACATTTATGTTTCATCTTTTCTTCAAGGGCCTCAGGATGGCAGGCAAGATTTGTCCTCTCAACAGTCTAATGAGGTAGGTTAGGCTGGAAGATTGCTATGGAATCCTAGGTGAATGAAGAAGGAGACTTGATCTTTTTACTTTTAGACTGTGATAAGTGGCCACTACAAGGAAGCAGTCTCTGAATATTTTGCAGTGACAGAACTTATCCTGATTTTGTGGCCAGAATTGGGTTCTGGTGCTAATTTTTGGTATTAGAACACCCCAAATTGACATATGTTCAGTTATTTTAATAGTAATGTTAATGGCTTAAACTGTGAAACATACTTAAACCAATGTTATATTTGTCACATTATCTAACAATTAAGTTAATGTTTTAACTCTAAACCAGACCAGAGTAAAACCTGTTTTGAATGCTTAACCAAGAGAGAGAGAAAAACGAACAGGGAGATTTCTTCTCCTTTTGACAGGAAGATAGCATCTAGAAAATAAGTAGACCCACTCCTTGTTTAGCAACCAAATTCCACTACAATGACCTGGTCATTAAATGAAATGGTTGCTAAGTGAACATGAGAGAGACTGTGAAGATCATAGGTTCCTGCCATTCATTCAGATAAAGTTATCATACAACTATGCCACTATTAACTCCTGCATTCATTGCAAATTTGGTTGTAAATGGTGTATATTGGTCAGAAAATGAATTGTTATTACTGTCATGTTTGCAAATGGTTGTTTTAAAAGTAGTCCTTAAACATGGTGTAATATTAGAAAGGATTTTTATCATTTTCGATTAATTACGTGAAAGGATTACTTTCTGGAAAAGAAGCTTTTGAGAAGGAATGTGATACTCTAATGTAAGATTGGTTGGCTGTAGTCATAGTTGGAGAGGGCTCATAATTTTTAAACTAAGAACATGCGATTTTGGTTGGACCATGGGCTATATTAATGTTTGTGTGGTATACTATGGACTGCACTGTAGAAAATTAGGAAGGCTGTGAAAAACATTTACATTTAAAAATCTCAGTGTAAATATTATGTTCATTACTTTTGTGTAATTAATTGCTTAATTATATAATTAAGTAATTTTGTTCTTCCCCACCACACATAGGCCTATTTGTTCATTATATATGCTATTCAAGGAAACTCCCTCTCCCATAACATTCTAACAAGCATCTTGTAGATTTCTAGTTTTTTGCAACTACTAAGCAGGGATTTGCAAGTATATTCACCAAGGGAACCCAAGCTTGGTGGAAGCCTCTTTGATCAGCAGTCTGTACTTTCTTCTGATTATGATGCGACATTGCAAAAATAATTATCTGCATTTTCCAAATTTGGAATTGTTGGAATTCCTGCATTCCTCCTCTTTCTCCTTGCCTCTTGCCAGCGAGAACCAGTTTGATATGGAAGGCTGGAAATGGCAGACCTTGAGTTCTAATCTCGCTTTAGTCACAAAATCAATGTAGGTAATCTTGGAGTAGTCACTCATACTCAGCCATAAGAAGCAGGCAAGGGCAAATCACTTCTGAAATCTTGCCAAGAAAACTACAGGGACTTGTTCAGGCAGGTGCCAGGAGTGTACACTGACTTAAAGATACAAAAATAAAATAAAATTAGCCAGCTACAGAAGAATTAGTCAGTTTACAGGTATACAAAGATCCACTTTATAAATCAAAGAAATATTGCATCTCTTTCCCCTGAAACTTATTCTTGTTTAAGAAATCTATAAGGGCTGGTAGGTATTACAATCTTCCATGCATATCACATAGGTATAAAGAAAGGAAAGGAATGTTATTAAAATGAATATCGAAATCCAGAGTCAACAATAACACCAATAATAAAGTATTTAGTCCAGTATTTTGCAGTAGTTTACATACATGGTACGTATATTGCACTCCTTGAAGATCTTTATTTAAGAAAAGAGTTTTGAACAAATGAGTCTATGGTCCTGCATGGTTGTTTTCAGTGATGGAATATTAAATATTTCAAGTGCAACAGCATGGGAACTGAAATTCTTGAATTTACATTTTGGTGTTTAGTGTTTGGTTCCAGTTCCAGTAGCAGAAATTTCTGCTGAATGATGATGTGTCAATTCCTCTCTGATTACATTGGTTTTTTACTTTATTTTAAACTGATTATATAAAAAGTATATATTAAAATAAAACCCAGTTGGAGCTTGAAAAGTTTAGGCACAGGTAGTCATGGTGAAAAACAGCCTAGGCTTTATCATTTGCTGAATGGAATGTAGCACAGTTTGTCCTAAAATATTTTTCTACATTAGAAATTTGCACTCATTTTAACCGAACTTAAGGAATATGCCTTATTTCTATATCAAACTTGTACCTAAAGGATATTTGCATACTGGAGAAAATACTCTTAATTATTACAAAAATCAGATCAATGGTAAGTAATTCACAAAAGTCTACTTTATAATAAGAATACTGATTAAAATCAAGGTTTCTATCAAATAAAAACATCTATACATGTAGACATGACAGTTAAGACCTATTTTAAAAATCCTACATTAAGAATAGTCCAAACTTTAGATTTGATAAGTATGCAGAATTAATATTAATAATTAATATTATTTAAATTATGTGTCAGACTTGTTCCAATATGAAGTTATTTTTGATATTGAGGCATATTCCCTCAAAGTAGTCTGCCCTTCTAAAAAATGGATTATGTATGATTTTCAGAAAAAAAAGCATAAAATATCTTGGTAGCTATTGTATATAGTGCAACTCCATATACTTCATAGGAATATAAGGCTTGGGAATGTTTAAGCAGTTAAAAAGCTGTGAGAAAAGGGAATCCAGACTTAATTTTTCCTTCTGTAATAAATCACCTTTGAAAATTGTTTAGCTTCACAATATTGCTACTAAGTATATTATAGACAAATGATTCAACCTCAAAGCACAATACTATTCATTTTCAAATAGATAAATAGTTCCTGGTAGATGACTGTGATCTTGATGTTTTGTGTGTTCTCTTTTGATAGGACCTTGGCAGAGTACTGCCCTAAGCTTCGTGCCTTGAAGGTGAAGCATTGTCATGATGTTGCAGAATCCAGCCTGAGCATATTGCGTAGTCGTGGAGTGGAGTTGGATGTTGAACCTCCATTTCAACGTGCCCTAGTTCTCTTACAGGATGTAGTGGGCTTTGCCCCATTTATTAATCTTCAGATCTAATGTAAAGAAGATGCGGGAAAATGTCTCTGGGTAATCCCACAAAGTTTAAAAGTCTTAAGATTTCACCTTTTTCATTATGAACTGGGCCTGTTTGAGCTATTAATTCCTCATGTGGAAATTTGTGTTGAAAAAACAAACAATATGCATTCGCATGAAAGGTATAATTTCTAGCTTCCATTATTGTTGCTTCTCATTAATTGCTTTACCTGTCTATTATTTAAGATATTCTAGAGATTGATTTGAACTGTAAAGTAGCTCCAAGCTATGGCATTGTTGAATCTGTTATCCAGTGACTTTTTCATATGGAACTTGACAAATCAGTGTGGAAATACTGTGGGAAGATTAAAAAGCTCCTTGGAGGCCAAGAGATGGACAACACTATAATCTTTCTGTTGTTTTGAACTGAATGCTTGAGAAATACTGCATCTATTTAGAATTGCTATTATTTTTTAGTTTTGTAGTTCTTTTTAGGGTTAAAGGAAGGACACTTTTAAATCAAGCTTGATGTCTTGGTGATTGTGTGGACACAGCCATGCAGTTTTAGTACATAAGTTTCGAGGTGGATTGCCATTTTCTTTTGGGACATTTTGACTTTCTACCAGGGATGGGACCCGACCGGTATAACTACCGGTTCTGTTGTTCTGAGTCACGCGCGTATGCGCGAGTTGTGCGAGTCACATGAGGGCAATTTACGACCTGCTGAG
>AZIM01001560.1:62664-75675 GCA_000516915.1 Ophiophagus hannah
AAGGCCCTGCCCCTGGGCCCCGCCAGCCGACATTGGCTAGAAGACAGTACCCCCAGGAGGGCCTCCAAGATCCCTCCCAACTCTGTTGTTCTGTTATTTTGATTGTCCCGTTTCTCTCCCCCTCCCCCCAATACGCACCTTGTGGCTTTTCTGAACGGCTCCATAAAGGTGATTTTATCAGACCTGGGCACCCCAAATTACTATGGAGCTGAGGAAGTGACTGGTTTGGGTGGATAATTGCTGCCATGGGGCAGGACTTCCGGTGCTGTGTAAGTTAACCACCCTGATTTTAAAAAATATATATTGTGCAAAAGTCTCTTAAATCAAGATGGGCTCCTGGGGCATGCCTTATTTGGGGGGGGTGGGGGCTGGGGGGCTTTTTCCATGTGGTTTTTCAGAAGATCTGTAGGCCTTGGATGTCTTGAAGGCTCACCATCCATGCATTGAAATGAAACCCTGATTAGGCATTCATTAAAAACAAAAGTTGCCAAGTGTGTGAATTTTGTTCACGTGATCATGGGTCATTAAGTCATTAAGTGTGAAAAACAGTTATAAGTCACATTTTTTCTGTGCCGTCATAACATCAAATGGATACTGAATGAATGGTTGCAAGTTGAGGACAACCTGTAAAAAGTTCCCACCCGCAAAGACAATTGCTTTTTAAATGAAGATCAGGCAATTCATGTCTAAAGAACAACAACTGATATTTAAATATTCCTATTTTTAATTGCATTAAAGGAGGAAAAAACTCATTTCAACAGAACATTTTGGTTCCTAACCAAAAGAAAATTATTTAAATTGATGAAACGGGGAGCGTAGGAAATCCTTCAAACTGTTTTGAAAATGAAATGGGCTGCTTTGAGAATCTGCAAGGGGAGGATCTTGAATTCCCTCTTGAATTCAAAATGGCAACGTCATATTCAAGTCAGAAATTTGGGCACAGAAGCAGTTCCCAAAGAAAATGCTCAATACCACCCCGTTACGAAATATGCAGCGTTTCGGCATCATAGAAATTTTAACGAAATCATGACTGGCATTAACAGATAAAGCATCGCCGTTTGCCTGGACCACTAAAGTTAACTATCCGATATGAGAATTTGGGTATATCCCGACATTTCCATTTCAAAATGGATTTTTATCTGCTGAATTCAAACCGAAGAATAAAATTCAATTGAAAGTTAGTTTCCTGAAATAAATTTACAGCTTTCTATCTTTGCAGATGCTCATCAACAGACTTACAGATCTGACAGAGATAGTAGAAAATTAGAATGCTAGCACATTCAGACATGATGAAAATCCAGAATCAGAAGACCATGGGAAAAACGTGACAGCTTGATGTCAGAGACAAGGAGAACATTGTTCTTGCTTCTTCACTGGATAGAGAACGGAGACTCAATGTAGTCTAGCTAACTTCAAAGTTAGCTATCCACACCTGGATAACATCTGCAAGGGAGCATTAGGCAAAACTGATCAAGAAACTGGATGGTAACCAGCTTTTAACTCATGGGATCCAAATATACATGACATTTTCCAGACAAGAGATGAATCTAACTCCCAGAATTCATAACTCTGGTAGTGAATGATCTCTTAGCCAGGATCTTCTGGGATCTTCCTGGATCTGTACTATCAAAGTTATTGCCATGTCAAGATATCAATGAACCATTAGTTCAGCATTGAAAAGGCAATGTTTGAAGCAGGTAGACCGCAGCTGAGATTCCTATAATATGATTCTTCACAGGTTCATGGTTATCGAGTGAATCTCCTTCGGAGAAACAATTTAAGAGACTTAACTGAACATTCGATTGCACGTCAACCGTATCATCTAGTTTGAAACAAAACTCTGGGCAACACAAAATGATTGCCATAGTAGAGTGTACAAAACTCCCCCCCCAAAAAACATTGTGCTGAGTTTAAGGCTACACTTCTGTTGGCAGCAATTAGTTTCACCTAGACATTGAGAAGAAAAACAGAAACAAAACGTTGATCCAAGCTACGGACATGAAAAACTTTCTGTTATGCATAATTGCTATGATCAACCGTCGGCTCTCAGCTGTATCTGCTGCTTTCACTGGGACTTCGGCAATTAGAATAGCTGCGGTCACTTTCGCTGTCGGACCCGTAAGATCTACAAGGAAAGACAAAATATTATATGGGAATATAGTACACTGGGCACTCACTTCCACTTTAAATTCAGGTAGTCCTTGACTTACAGGAGTTCATTTAGTGACCAAAGTTACAGCGGCACTGAAAAAAATGACTTAGGGCCGTTTTTCACACTTACAACGAATGCAGCATGCCCAGGGTCATGTGATCAAAATCCAGGTGTTTGGCAACTGACCCGTATTTATGATGTTTGCCATGTCCCGGAGTCACATAATCCCCTTTTGTGACCTCCTGACAAGTAAAGTCAATGGGGAAGCTGGATTCACTTAACAACCATGTTACTTACTGAACAACTGCAGTGATTCACTTAATAACTGTGGCAAAAAAGGTTGCAAAATAGGGAAAAATTCACTTAACAAATGTTTCACTTAAGAACAGAAATTTTGGGCTCAATTGTGGTCGTAAGTCGAGGACTACTTGTAGAGACTTTTCCACAACCTGAAGATAAAAGCTAAGGAAATTTTTCTGGGGTATCTTCTATCATTTGTCTCTTCAGAACTCCCTCCTCTAATATGGCTTGTTAGGCTAATACAATCTGTGCCATGAAACAAGACTGCGCAATTATCCCTCCTTCGGCTCGCAAATTTTCAGGATTTGTACCCAAGACTTCTGTCTGAGATAGTGATGTTCTAGTATTTCTTCCATTCTGTTGCTAGTTATTCCTTGTACCCCATTGGCCTTGACAAAATCCCCATTAGTCAATTGCAGAAGGCAGCTTGACTTGGGACAGCTGACATCCTGTAAAGAGACTTTTAACCCTATCAAACAGCCACATCTGTCTATTCCAGGTCCTTGGGAAAGACTCCAGAGGTAGACAAAAATGCCAAAGCTATCTGGCTGACTGTGTGATTAACCATAATACACAAAGTGACAGAAATCAAAGAAGCTAAAGTGTTTGGCGATAAACAGACAGGCAATTGTCACATAACACTGCAGACTTCACAATGGTTGATTATGAAAGACAAAAAAGTCTGGATAGTGGATGTGGCAGTGCCTGGAGACAGCAGAAGAGAAAGAACTGGAGAAGATAACAAAATACAAAGAACTGCAAATAGAAGTAGAACGACTGTGGCAAAAGAAAGCAAAGACAGCCTCAACAGTGATAGGCTCCTTGGATGCAACCCCAAAACAACTGGCACAACCCTTCAGCCCCATCAGCATTGACAAAATCTCCATCAGTCAATTTCAAAATAGTTTCAGTTGGAACAGCTGACATCCTTTGACGAGATTTTTAACACCGTCAAACAACAACCTGTTGTATGTCCTTGGGAAGGACTCGAGAGGTGGTACAAAACTGCTAATTCGAGTCTAAACATGTGGATGGCTGTGCGACCTAGCATAATAATAATTGGAGCATCCCTTGAACCCTATCAGCATTGACAAAATCCCCATCAGTCAATTGCAAAAGGCAGCTTGTCTTGGGCACAGCTTACAATCTTGTGAAGGTTGACAAAAATGCCAGTTCCAGTTTAAACATCTGGCTGACAGTGTGACTCAGTGTCAGGGAGGAAGGTGCATTGGATACATTCACTGCCTTGAGTTATTTGTAAAATAATAAAGGCAGGATACAAATTTTAAAAATGTTAATTTTTAACGTGGTAAGTGAAAACTCTTTTGGGGACCTCCATATTTAAAAGTGGGCAGGGATCCTGAGAGCAAAAGTATTTAAGAAACACTGGTCTAGAAGCTTTCTATACTTCCCCTGCTTTTGCAAAATGCTGGCAAATACACAACAGACTTGAAAATGGAACATAAGAGTTTGCATGCAATGTTTGCCAGCCATTCCAATAATAGTCAAAACTACTAGGAAAAATTTACCTGGAACGCCGGTCGTAGCTATGAGACCGGTGGTAACTGTCACTTCTTTTACTTCTGCTACGGCTGCGACTCCGGCTATAGTAACTGTCATAGGTGTAGGATCTGCTTTTGTGAAGGAACCAGAAGCAATGGATTATTTGATTTAGAATGAGTTCCACTGTTCATAATTAAAACAAGAATTGTGTGAAAGTAACAATATTTTTAGATTGCCAAACAACTGCTTTTAGATTGCCAATCTTTTGCGCTGACAAATCTTGGAAGACACCTAGAAAATCACAAAAATTGTGAGCTTTCTACTTTGTGTTCTATCTATTGTTTATAACCAGAATTGTGTTTATAACTAGAAATACAGGTAGTCCTTAACTTACAACCACAACTGAGCATAAAATTTCTGTTGATAAGTGAGAACTTTGCCCCATTTTATGACCTTTCTTGCCACTGTTGTTAAATGAATCGCTGCAGTTGTTAAGTTAGCCACATGGTTGTTAAGTGAACCTGGCTTCCCCATTGACTTTGCTCATCAAAAATAGATCACAACCGTCATAAATATGAATCGGCTGCCAAGCGTTTGAAATTTGATCATGTGACCCTGGAGATGCTGCAATAAGTGAGACAGCCAAATAAGTCATTTTTAACTTCGAATGGTCACTAAGTGAACTGTTGTAAGTCAAGGACTACTTGTACACCTGAATCCATACATTATTCCTAGGTATTTGCATATTATCCCATGGGTGTTAAAATTATGAAGGAATGTAAAAGGAGGGCTGTTCAAATGTGATTTGGAAGCATGTCAGACCTTGCATAAATACACCCCCTTTCTGTTATGTGTTAAAGCAGAATTTTATTTTTCCTCCATTTTTCCATGCTTGCCTGAAAAAAAAAATCCTCTGATACAAGTAGTCTTCAACTTACAATCATTCATTTAATGTCACCGCTTGAAGAGACAACAGCACTGAACAAAAACCATCCATGACTGTTCTTCACTTATGACCATTGCAGCACCTTCATGGTCACGTGATCAAAATTCGGACACTTGGCAACTGGTATGGATATACTACACCGGCAGCACTGTCCCAGGGTCACGTGTTCCCCTTTTGCAAACTTCTCACAAGAGCAAAGTCAACCGGGGAAGCCAGATTCACTTAAGAATTGTGCTACTTGCTTAACAACTGCAGTGGCAACAAATGTGGTAAAATGGGCCGAAACTCACTTCATAACCATCTCGCTTAGCAACAAGAAATGTTGCACTCAGTTGTGGTCATCAAGGCGGAGACTACCTATAATTGTTTATAAAAGAATGATCATTTTAAGATTGTTTTAAGAAAGAGGATGTTTATAAAAATGTTTTCATGCGTATTACATACCTCGACCGACTCCGGTGAGTGTAAGAGTTGCTTCTGGAGGGGCTTCGACTGTAAGTGTGACTGTTAAAACAAGGTGGGGGGGGGGAGGTTGGCATGGAATTTTTAAAAATTATTTGAATGGACAACTTTCCTAGCATTTAAATGTAGGTATTTTTAAGTCTGAGAATTCATATTCTTCCCTTGTTAACAGGAAACTGGTCACTAAACAGAGACAGCGGCTTTGCCACTGAACCAAGCTAGGCTTCAGGTAAAAAGACCGTATCTCTTTCAAAGTGAGCTGAGCTTGAGGGACACAGTCGTGAAGGTTTGGGGCCAATACTGGCAGCCCTCCACTTATGACTGGTCTCTTACTGACCATTCGAAGTTGTGACTTCGTGCCAATCATGTGGAAACCGGTCTGCTTTTACAGTTGTCTGCAGCATTCCGTGCTCATGCGACCATGTTTTACAATAGGGTTTTGGGGGTTTTTTTGCTCAAAAAGTGGCACTTATTTCCAGTTTTCAATGAAAGCAGCCCATAATGAATTATCGGTTCACTGAACAACCATGTTTTGTTCACTTTATGACTGCGGCGTTTGCTCAACAATTGCTACCCAAAAAGGGCATAAAAATCGGGCCGGTCACATAAATTTTAAGACAGTCAATACTTGTGACCGTGCACCACTTACAACTGTGATGGGCGGGTCATGGACCAACTGTAATTTGAAAGTTGTTTGCCACTACTATTTTTTTTCCATTTGTTTTTTTAAAAATTCCCACTCCAGTCTTAAACGATGTAGATTCTTCCCCAGTTCAGCTCAACCCTTGGCGACTGCACATATGTTGCCCACAAAACACAAATATTTCACTACAGCATTGGTCAATGCTGCTTTCTCAATTTCCCGATACAGCACTTAACAATAGCACTTAAGATTTATATAGTGCTTTATACTGCTTTAGAGCCCTCTCTAAGCAGTTTACAAATGTCAGTATCTTGCCCTCAACAATCTGGGTCCTCATTTTACCCACCTCAGAAGGTTGGAAGGCTGAGTCATTGGGGGCAGGATCGAACTCCTGACTGTGGACAGTGAGTCTGCTTGCAATACTGCAATCCAAACACTTGCGCCATCATGGCTTCTATAAATTTCTCCAATCCTTTTCCTTTGAAAGACAACTTACCTATAACTTCTGCAACTGTTGTAAGAGCTGCTTCGACTTCTTGAGTGGCCACCACTGTGCCAACCTCTGCTTTGGCTTCTTGAGTAACTCCGGGATCTGTGTAGGAAATGGGTTGGGGGGGAAAAAACGTATCTGAAAAAAAGACATGCCCTTTAAAAAAACATATAATAGAATTCGAGTCCTGACTTAGTCATGAAAGCCAGCTGGGTGACTTGAAGCCAAGCACCAAGAGAGTGTAAGTTCTAGTTCTGACTTAGGCATCAAGGCTGGCTGGAAGACTTTGGGCCAATCACTGGGAAATGGTGAGTTGCAGTCTTGCTTTAGCCACGAAAGCCTGATGGATAACTTTGGGCCAATCACCAAGAGATGTTCTAGTCCCACCTTAGATGTAAAAGGTGGCTGGGTGACTGTGGGCCAATCACCAAGAGACAGTGAATTCGAGTCTTATCTTAGGCAGGAAAGCCATGTGGGTGACTTTGGGACAATCACCAGGAGACGGTGAGTTCTAGTCCTAGGTAAGTGGCCTTAGGCCTGCCACATTCTCAGGCAAACGCACCTCACAGGGATATTGTTGTGGAAAAAATTGGAGGAGGAAAGTGCTGGATATGTTCGTTGTCTTGAGTTTATTTATAAAAATAATCAAGGCAGGAAATACATGAATGAATGAATGAATGAATGNNTGAATGAATGAATGAATGAACGAACGAACGAACGAACGAACGAACGAACGAACAAACATACTCACCTATATGAGTATGTGGAGCTCCTTGACTGACTTCGTGAATGACTGTAAGACCGTGATCTTGTCCGGTGCCTGGATTTAACATCCGATTTGCTGCGTGAGCAACTCCGACTTCTGGACTGACTGTCCTCTTGTGTCAGAGAATCTTCTTCACTCGAGCTCTCGTGGTTCCGGGGTCTCCGATTCAAACGCGCCGTCTTTCTGACTTCATCAAACAGGGAGCCTGGCCTAATCTTGTTTTTACTTTTAATCTCGATCCTTAAACCTGGTGGTTTGGGATCGGAGGAGCTGGAAGCCATGTTTTTCATTTCAAAGGGATTGCTGGCAGGCGCTGGGAGCTGCAGATTCCCAGCGCCCTGTAACGGTTTCCACTTGTTGTCCCCGACACTGCTTGATGCATTTTCAGGAACATCCACTTTCAGCATGGTTTCAACGCTGGTGACAGCTTTCTGTTTTTCCCCGTCTCGTTCTTCACTGCCTTCTTGGAGACTAGTCCGTCCCTTAGCATCAACGGCTTGTCTTACATTCTGGGTTACGGTGCTAACTGGCACCTGGGAACTTGTGCTGGCTTTAATGTCTTGGAAATTTAATTTTAGGCTTACTGGAGAGAGTTGCAGATGCACTTTTACAGGCGAATTATGGTCCGGAGTACAAATCTCCATATCGTCTATGGCAACCTGTTCATTTCCATTTTTCTCCTGAGCTGCAGTGGGACTTTTGGAAACAGAGGTATTTTTAGTTGGGTATGGAACATGAGTTGAAGAAATAGCTTTTTCCTCACTGCGTTTATTCAGTTGGCTAGTGGACGCAGCCTGATCTCCTCCTCTCTTTGAGAGGACTGGCTCTTTGTGGGAGATCCGATCATCCTTCGCATGTTCTTTGATCATTTTATCACTTTTGGAATCCGGATCTTTATTCTTCTCTTTGGCTTCCTTTTTAGCGTGTTTCTCTTGCACTTCTTTTATTCCAGATTTTCTGACACCGACTTCCTCCTCCTCCTCCTCCTCTTCTCCAAATTCTAAGGGTGGCTGCCAGTGGAATGTCTCTTTTCGTTTTTCAGCCTTGTGTTTCTTCTCTTTTTTACTTTTGGATTTTTCCTTTGCCTTTTTGGTGTGGACTTTTCGGAAGGGTTTTTTGGAACTTCGCTTCGGCTTCCAGGATTTGGCCCTGGAGCCTGCATCAGAATCAGAGGTCATGGTTTCTGAAGAGGAAGGATGTTTGTTCCCTTTTGACGTATCTGGGGCAAGTTCAGATTTGGACTTGTGTTTGGCGGATGGGTAGGGATCCGTATCGGAGTCCGACGAGGCCTCGCCTTCCTCTTTTGCAGACAAGAGTCTCGAGTTTTCTTTGTCGTTTTGGGTTACTTCTATTTCAGAATTTGGTCCGGAATGCCACTCATCGCTCATATAGTTTTTCGTTTTGGCTTTCCGGCCACTTATAAGAGTCTGAGATTTGTCTTTCAAAACTTTTTGTTTGGAACGGTGGCTGTCTTGCCCAGACCGAGATTTCTCTTCACTCTCATTGCAACTCAAATTTCTTTTATTTTGCTTCCGGGTCACTTTTTCAGACCTTACTTGTCCTTTTTCTTCGATGGCCTGGGATGGACTCAATTGTTCACTATCGGTCGAGGAATCGATGGACGATCTGCTTGCACTTCTAGGCTTTGACGAGCTCACGCCTTTCACGTAGGGAAGGGTGCTTTCCGAACTGCTTTGCCTTTTCTTGGACAGCTCGGAATTTCTCTCGCGGGATCCCAACTTCATCCGGCTTTTCTGTCGGTCATCCTCGCTGAGGGAAAAATAAGAGGAGGATCCGCTGTAGCATGACTGGTCACTGGGGAACAGATTCCCTGAGCGGGATCTCACGGTGGATCGGGATCTCAAACTGGATGGGCTTCTTGATCTGGAGTAGGACTTGGAGGAGGACCGACTTCGTGAATTCCTGCTTCTAGATTTCCACCAGCTGCCTAAGCTTCTGTTGCTCTGGATTCTGGAGTAACGGCTCTGATCGCTCTCTGAGCTCTTTTGCTGCTTAGGATAGGAAGAGGAGGGTCCAGGGTCTTGGATGCCAATTAAGCTGTAATTCGTCTGAGCAGGTGGTAGGTGAGTGGCCTTGGCTTTCATTTCCTGGAGACGCTCGTAAGATGGTTTCCACGGTTTTTGCCCTGGTTTCCATCTGGAAGGTGGAGGACTATCGCTCAGTGGGATAACTGGGAGGCTTTCGGCAACTGCAGGCTGAATAGTGAGTTTCTCATTTTGGGGTAACGCTGTTCGTACCGGTTCAGTGGAGACCAGCCTACACTCCTTTAAACGAGCTGTCGCGTTTTGGGGTGAGTTGGGGACTGTTTTCACTGGCTTTGAGGCAGAACTGGATCTTGACCTGCTTCTTGAATGCGGGGACACGTGAGCGTTTCTCGATCGAGAACTTCGGGAATAACATCTTGACCTGGACCGAGATCGGGACTTATAATACGAGCGAGAAGCTCTGCTGGAGAAAGAGGCCAAGCTGTGCTTGTCTCGCTCGGATTTGGACCAGCCTCTTCTAGAAGAATCATCTTTAGATGTCAGGGAGGAAGAACGAGATGCTTTTTCCTGGTCACACAATGATTTTGTCCTTCTGGCAGAAGAAGGGGACGATTCTACCTCGGTGGAAGGAGACCGTTTCTTCTTCACCTGTTTGTGCTTCTTTAAATGTTTCTGCTTTTTAGCTTTCTTCTTGTGCTTCGCTTTTTTCTCTTTCCGGTGTTTTTTACGATGGCTGACATGTTGAGCACTACTGAGGTCTGAAAAGCCATTGTGGGACCAAGAACGGGACCGAGGGGACAGACTTCTTTCGTCCCACCTTCCTGGGTCACTCAGCCTAACGGTGGGGTGAGAATCAAAATATCTTTGTTTTGGTCTTTGAACAGCTTTTCCAAAAATAAAAAGAATTCACTAAAGTAGTTTTTAACACATTGAGGATGGCTGGACGGGGTGGGGGATGGGGGTGTAGGAAAAAGTTAAACCAACGTATCCAATTAAAAGTTTTGCGCAGTTGTACAACCAGGTGAAGATGTCTTAGCCACCTGATGTGCGAGTTTGGGGGTTAGCATTCCTTAAAAAAAAAGGAGCATAAAATTGATAAGCGTGGCCTGGCCATTTGTAAACGACTGGGACTATCAGACCCAGCCTTGGGTACGGAAATATGATCAAGATTTTTTTTGTTGCCCTCGATTAACAAGGAGAAACGACTCTGCAAATAAGGAATCCCGTAAAATCTCCCTCCCGGCAGAGCCAATTGGGGGGAGGTTCCGGAAAAGGCCCATCTAGGTTTGATTTATAGTTAAATTGTACAGATACCCTGTAGGAGATGACTTGCAGCTGTAACATTTGGCAATAGAATTCAGGGGCACTGATGATATTATTTTGTCAATCTATGTCCCCAATTCAAACAAGGCAAACAAAAGAGCAAGCTCTTTTAACTATGGTGCTTAGCTCCCCTTGGGGATCGAACTCTGCAGCACCTCTATATGCCAGTCAGATGGGCTAAACCCACACAAAATGATTTGAGCAATGCTCTATGTTATCTAATTCCAGTCACTGATTTGAAGCGGCATAAATGGATGATCCTTCAGAGGGAAGCATTTTTGCATGTGTTCTCACCCACAATAATCCAGAAATGACTCCGCCAGCATCCCAGAGCACCAGTGTTGTATTTTTGAATAGGTTTAGGCCTGCACATCTGCTTTAGGGAGTGCGATGGCTCAGCGGTTAAAGGCGCTGAAACTTGTCAGCCGGAAAGATGACAGCCCAGGTTCGAGACCCGAGTGCCGTGTGACAGGCTGCCCTCCCATCCTCTGCTTGCCCCAGCTCTTGCCCACCTAGCAGTTCAAAAGTCTGCAAATGCAAGTAGATAAATAGGTACCGCTTTGGTTGGAAGCTAACAATGTTCTTTGCACCTTGGCATATGATCGTGCTGGCCACGTGAACTCAGAAATATCTTCAGAATACACTGGCTCCCTCAGTTAAGAAATGGAGAGTCAGACATTTTATTTTTAACTCTACTTTATGAGTTAGTCCCCAGATTCTTGTCTTGCACAAGCCAAAAGTTGCAAACGTGTTTTTCCTTCCGAACTCTCACATCTAAAACACATTGTTCTCACAAAACATGGTATTTCAGGAAGACAAAATTGTCGGCAAATCCTTACTTATCTCCTTTACTCCACTTTTCTCCACTGGGGGCCCTATAAGCTCTCAATCTCTGCATTTCCTCTTTCCAGTGGGGCGGTGTTTCGCTACTTCCATTGTTATCTGATTCTGTGCATGAACGAGAATGAGGCGGCGTATGGTATCTCTAGAAAAAAAAATGCAATAGGATAACAAATCTACATCAAATCTACAGACTAGGTGAAACCTGGCTTGATAGCAGTAACTGTGAGAGGGATCTTGGGAGGCCTAGTGGACAATCACTTCAATATGAGCCAAAAGGGTGCAGCAGCAGCCCCCCCCCCCCCCCCCNCCAAAAGGGTGCCGCAGCAGCCCCCCCCCCCCAAAAAAAAACCCCCAACACAATCCTAGGCTGCATTTACAGAAGGATAGAATCAATCACATGTGTTAATACCATTTTATTAGTCCCTGGCAAGACCATACTTGGAATATTGCATCAAGTTTTGATTGCTACAATTTAAAAAAGAGTGCAGAGAAGAGCAAGAAGGATGATTAGAGATCTGGAGGCTAAACAGTTGCAGGAATTGTGGGCATATCTCGTTTAATGAAAAGAAGGACTAGGGAGTAACATGATAGCAGTCTCCCAATATTTGAGGGGCTGTCACAGAGAAGAGGGGGTCAACCTATTCTCCAAAGCACCAGAAGGCAAAACAAGAAAGAATGGATGGAAACTCGTCAAGGAGAGAACCAATCTAGAACTAAGGAGGAATTTCCTCACATTGAGAACAATTAAACAGTGGAACAGCTTGCCACAAGAAGTTGTGGGTGCTCCATCACTGGAGGTTTTTAAGAAGAGACTGGACGGCCATTTATCTGGAATGGTCTAGGGCTCTAGGGCTTTCTGCTTGAGCAGGAGGTTGGACTAAAAGACCTCCAAAGTCCCTTCCAACTCTGTTACTGTTATTCTGTTGCTTGTACATGTTCAGGAGTAATTAAGGTTGCTTGCAGATATGGGATAAGGAAAGAAAAGGAGCTGCTGTGTAAGAGAATTCTGCTCCAGAACAGAAAATCTACAAATAGTCCTCCAGTTGTGACAAATAGTCATCACTGCTATACAGCCCAAATTTATACACCATGACTTAAGTTAATCAAGCAAGAACAATCTTTCAGTGCTTTTAAAAATAAAACTCTCAAGATGTAAATTTGAATTTTTAAAAAAACATACTATTGTGCCTCTCCCTCTGATTTTTCTTCCAGATTTTGACACCGAAGGCTTCTGGTCACTCGAAACGGCTCCTGAGTCAATATTCCTTAAATATTCAGAAGAAAATAAGCATTAGGAAAAATAAACTGGAGAGTTATGAGCTGGTTTCTTGTAATCAATATGGCCTGAAGTGAGCAAGTGTGGTCAATAATCCTGCAACTAGCCGCTTATCTTTGTTGTTAGCTCAGTCCTATGTGGGACTCTTCTGCAGGCAACCTCGTTTTATTTTATTTTATTTTATTTTATTTTATTTATGATGCTGCTCATCTCACCAGGAGTCAATTCCATGTGGCACACAACCAAATAAACACAAGATAAACCATTAAATGTTAAAATATCTATCTATCTATCTATCTAT
>AZIM01001560.1:78962-94927 GCA_000516915.1 Ophiophagus hannah
CTGGCGGGCCATGTGGGTGTTGTTTTTCTGCTCAGCCTGGATTAATTGCTTTGGGGGGTGCTCTGGGGGTGAGATTTCTCATGGCCCACCGGTTGGTGACCGCTGATCTAATTCACTTCTTCAATAATTAAAGCTGCTTTCTCTGCTGTCAGTTTTAATTCTTCACTCTCTAATAATATCCATGGAAACATACAGGCATTTTCCACTTAACAACCAATCTTTTAATGATGTACCCCCCCCCCCCAAAAAAAAGTTACTCACAACAGAGTTCCAAAGTTAGAAACAAAATTCGGGGGCTCAATTGTGGCCGTAAGTCAAGGACTACCTGTATTTCTGGTTTCCACCCAAAAGCACCCAAATGGAGGTGTTTTACTGCAGTATTTGTTTAACGACCACATTGTTTGCTGAACAACCAAGATATTTACATAACAACTGCTGCAAAACGGTCCTAAACCCAGTTGTAGTCACTTGGTGAGCTACTTAACAACTATCATGACATAGAACCATAACTCTCAGCTCAGTTATGGTTGTATGTTAAGGACTATATCCACTGTCTTTAAATGTAGTTTTAGAACCGACAACTCTATGCTTGCTAGGAATTTGAGGTGTTAATTTTGACATGAGAGACAGATGCAGTGTTGGAGGCTGCTGGGCTCCAAAAGGCTTATTTTTAAAAAAAATTTAAACAAGGCATGAACTAAGCAGTGTGGTATATGCAGTACAATGCAGTGAGCCCTGTGCAGATCTATCCATTGGGGAAACAAAACAGCCACTTCACAAACGTATGGCACAACACAGGAGAACAAACCCATCGGGACAAGATTCAGAAGTCCACCTGCATTTGAAAGACAAAGACTGCTCTTTGGAAGACAGCAAAGTCCAGATTTTGGACAGAGAGGACTGCTGGTTTGAAAGAGGGGTCCAAGAGGCCATCTACATTAAGATCAAACAGGGCTCTCTCAACAGAGGGGGATTGGAATACACCACCTATCTCCCGTTTACAACCCAGTCCTTTCAGCAGTTCCAAGAAGGTTCCACACCCATCTGCACTATTCCTTGGGGACACAGATATTCTTCAAGTGGCCTCAACGACTCTGAGAGAGTTTGCTAACAACCAGATGACTGCAAGGAATATAAATCCTTCCATCCTCCACCATCAGTTAGAACTGAAGAAGCTTCTTGGATGTGAAGCAAAATGTCTTCAAATAAACACAGAGTTCAGTTGCCTTTTGAGAAAGCACCTTTGGGACAACTGACCTAGATGTTTGAGAATCTTTACAGACTGACTTGTGTTTGTTTTTTGTTTCCTCTTTCTTTCTCTCTTCCCGTCTTCGTTTCCTAGACTGCTTAGCTTTGTTCCGCCTCTTCCTCTTCCTTCTCCTGCTTCGCTCATTTTCATATTCGCTGTCGGAAGACGACTCCGATGATGTGGATGTGCTGCTGGAGGAACTATCGGAAGCTTCTGAATGACTCCATGCTTTCCGCTTCTTCTCCAACACTTAGGGAGGATAAAGTCACATGTTTTTTTTAATAACCTCTAGAAAACACATGGATTGACAATTGTCAGGAATAGAGTTAACAATTACAAGTCATTATTTTTTGGGGGGGTGTCACAATTACATATAGTACGTTACCGATAAAGGAGAATATTTATAGCTCAGGGTTGAAATGAGGGGTCCTTAATGTTCTCTGAGCTTGGTGCTTTTCTTGCAGACATTTCATTACCAAACTAGGTAACATCATCAATGCTAAAGAGAGTGGGGAGGAGGGGGGGGAGGAGGGGGAGGAGGAGGAGGANGAGGAGGAGGAGAACTATGGGGTCCTTGGTACTCTACAAGCTTGCTGGTTTTCTTGCAGATGTTTCATGACACAACTAGGGAACATCATCAGTGCTAGAAGGAAGGGGAGGTTGCAGAGAAATGGTGGAGGAGTGGACTGTGGGATCCTTGGTGGTCTCTGAGCTTGGTAGTTTTCTTACAGATGTTTCATGACCCAATTGGGTAATATCAACTGTACTAGAAACGAGTGTGCTTTGTGGAGAGGAGGAAGAAGAGTCCTTGGTCCTGTCTGAGCTTGGTTGTTTCCTTGGAGACATTTCATTATCAAACTAGGCAAAACAATCAGAAGGGAGTGTGGAGGGAGGAAGACTGAGAGCTCCTTGGCGCTCTTTGACCTTGGTGGTTTTCTTACAGACATTGCATGAACCAACTAGGTAACATCATCAGTCTTAAAAGAGAGTAATGACTGATGATGTTCTCTAGTTGGGTCATGAAATGTCTGGAAGAAAACCACCAAGCTCAGATCCCACAGTTCAGCTCTGCACTACAAATATTCTCCCCAATCAATATTTTCATATAATAGGTACTGAATATACCTACATGGGCCTTTATTTTACAAGTAAATATTCTGCTCTACATTTTCTTGATTCAGAATTCAGCATCCAATAAAGCCTTCCCTAGGATCACAACAGAATTGGGCCAGAGTGATTGTACATTATCCAATGTATACATCCTCCAAGAGCGTCAGAAAATGGTTTCCAGGATCCTAATTCAATGTTGCATAGATTCTAGGATCCTTTTTGCCATGAGGCATGTATGCCATGAAAGAAAGGCTTACCTTCTTTTGCCGATTTGGTAACCAGCACCCCACAATCAATGACGCGCACATCGGCATATGGCCTACTGGCAGAATCAGTTTTCAGATTTTCGATTTGTTCTATGACTTCAAAACCAGAAATAACGAGTCCAAAGACAACATGGACGCTACAAAAACAGAAAATGCCAAAAGTATACTAGACTGTATAAAAAGAGAGAACTTGCCAGCTGTGTTCACGTTAAATTCTTCCCTGGGTGTGTTGTGTGGGTTTTCTACAATCACCTACAGGTAATCCTCGACTTATAATCACTAATGAGCCCATAATTTCTGTTCCTAAGCAAGCTGGTTTGAGCCGCTTTCAGAGACCCAAAATTTCAGATCACAACTGAACCCCAAATTTCCATTGCTATGCCAGAGAGTTGCTAAGTGAGTTTTGTCCCATTTTACAACCTGTCTTGCCATAGTTATTAAAGGAATCACGGATGTTAAGTTAGTAACACATTTGTTAAGGGAATCTGGCTTCCCCATTAACTTTGCTTGTCAGAATGTGGCCAAAGGGGATCACATGACCCCGGGACACCACGACCATCATAAATAATGAGTCAGTTGCCAAGCGTCTGAATTTTGATGATGTGACTATGGGGATGCTGCAATGGTCGTAAGAGTGAAAAATGGTCACAAGTCACTTTTTCAGAGCTGTTGTAACTTAAATGAACAGCTGTAAGTTGAGAACTACCTTTAATTGTCCAAATGGCCAATTTACATTTAGCCCCCAGCGTAACCTACTTTTGCTATGGATGAAATTAACTCCCTCAGGTTAATTTTTCTTTTTTGTGGCACTTAAAATGAAGACTTGCAAAAAAGCAGTTTTCTCTGTTGTTTTCAATACACCCAACTGGCTCTTGGGGGAAGAGACAGAAAAAGTAATGGTGGTAAAGTCCCCTCTCCCAATCTACCAATAGTGATTCACCCAGGTTTTGTTTTTTATCTTTTAAAAAAAATTGCTTTATTTCCCTTTTAAAGAGAAAACAAATAAGCAAAGGAGAAATCTTTCCACCACCCTTGCTGGAGGTGGGATGACTAAAATAATGGCTGCTACTTGGTGGATAATTGATAGAAAGGGTGGGTTAAATAACTGTATTCCTGCAAACTTAGAAACTAAGGACCTGAAATTAGATTAAATGAAGAATGTTTATTTGCGTTCAGGGCCAGGGATGTCATACTTTGAACCGGAGCCTTCATAGTGAGGCGGTTTATAAACTTGATCAATCCCAAACAAAGAACCCAATAATTATCAATATTAGTTTATTTATTTATATCTCATCTTTATCATTTTTACAAAGAACACATCACTCCCAAGGAAGGTTTTAGATCCACACTAGGTGTTTTATGAATCTTGTGCCTTTCTCATTCTCATTTATTTCTGTCCCATGTTTATTATTTTTTAAATAATTCAAGTCAGCAAACATCCTTAATAAGGCAAACTCCTCCTATTTTCCTCATAACAGCAAACCTGTGGGGTGAGTTGGGCTGAGAGAGAGACTAGCCCAGTCTGGCTTTCATGGCTAAGGCAGGACTAGAATTCACCATCTCCTCATGATTGGCCCAAAATCAACCAACTGGCTTTAATGCCTAAGGCAGGACTAGAACTCACCATCTTCTGGCAATTGGTTTCAAATCATTCAACCGGCTTTCATGCCTAAGGCAGGACCAATCACTCACTTTGATGCCTAAGGCAGCACTTGATCTCTCTACCTCCTGGTGATTGGTCCCAAAGTCACCCAGCCTGCTTTCATGCCTAAAGAGGGACTAAATTCACAATCTCTTGGCTTCCAGCAAGGTACCTTAACCACTAGACCAACCTGCCTCTTTTTGGATAAAAGAGATTTTCTCAATCTTTTCTGGTTTTACTCTTCCAAGCTCATCCTGCCTCCAGGACAATACTTGCCATAAATTTGTGATAGGATGGCAAAAAAAACTCAGGTTGAATACAGCCTAGTTTTGTTAAGACTAATGTAAAGCTGCTAACAGGAAGGAATGGAGGGGGGGTGCTTACCTATCGAGGTGAGGAGCAGGCTTCGTAGTTCTGTTCAACATCAACATACACAAGACGTTTATTGTTGGAGGGAAAATCAGATTTTCAATTGAAGAAGCAAAAAGATAGAATGGCAGGTAAAATAAAATAAAAGTAAGGGAAGAAAAAAACATAGCTGTTAATTTTATTGATACTAAACTCAGAAAATGTATCACTTTTCATCATACACTACAATATAATGCTATGCTTGAATTTCATTTTTGCTTAAAATTAAATGCTAATAATGTAGATAGTGTCTCTATTTTACCAACTGAACCATGGATTCACTCACATTTGAAATACTCACAATTACAATTTGGATTTTGGCAACAGTACAGAATAAATTAGAGGCTGCTAATATGTTTGATACTGCACAAAACCACATTCTTTAAAGTAAAAATATATTAGGCACACAAGTACACAATAGTTTCAAACCAACTTGTCCTCCAATTGTTTTTCTAAGTCAGCAAAGCCACACAGAATCATTCATAGCTTTGGAAAATTAGTGTTACAGAGGTTTTTATGCCTTTTTTGCAGCCTGTATTTCAAGAATAAAAAAGCCACTGCTCATCCTTCGAGTGAGTGGGTAGGGGATGATAATGTTAAATTACAATCCCAAACAAGGTCAGAACGTTAAGCTTATGGCATGGCAAAGCCTCCAATCACATACTTATCTACTGAGAAATAAATTCCATCACATTGACTGCAAATCTGAAACATCATGTATGGTGGTTGTGGCTTTAAGAATCTCTCTCTGTGATTTTACCTTCTAGGCTAAAATACAAGGAACCTTTGAAATAAAGGACCAATATCTATTGACAACCTGCAGAGTGGAATTAGTGGGCCTTGAAAATAATCTGCCGTTTATTTGTTAGGGGAAGGAATTGTTTTTCAAAGACAACATCGTGGTTACCTACTTAATTATCAGGAAGAGTCTATAAAGCAATATACTGTCCTGGTGTATTTTTGCAAATGTTTGTTGAAATAAGTCCTTTTTTTTGCAATGCCTACCTTTGATGGAAGGAAGCAATTCAAAGTACACATTATTATTGAATTTTCATTCTTTCAAGTAGGGTATCAATCATTTACTTTTTTTTGAGTCTCAGAACTCAGCAGCTGTTCCCTGGATCATTTTAAATAGAGGAAAATCTAATGGCAATAAGGATGGACATTATATCCAAAGCACAGGTAGTCCTCAACTTACGGTCACAATCGAGCCCAAAATTTCGGTTGCTACGTCAGATAGTCTGAAATGGCTAATTTTTTTTTTTTGCCTGAAGGCAACATAAAACACCAGTTTCTGCCAAAAAATGTAAATCATGGTCATGTGAGCATGGGACCCAGTAAATGGGAGTTGGTTGCCAGGTGCCCAAAATATGATCATGTGATTAGGGGGGGTGGCAGCTGTCAGAACTTTCAATCTGGTCCATAAATGCTTTTTTGGGATCTGTCACAATTTTGAGGAGCGGCTAAGCAACCAGTCATAAGTAGAGGATTACCTGCTGCTGTATTGATATGTGCTTGCTCAAAATGCCACAGAATGTATCTTACTAGCAGATCCCCTCTAGATGCAATCACAATGTGAGTCTCATCAGCCACAAACATGACCTTGTTGTTTTGAAAGTTTTACAAATATTGTTGGTCAGATCTCATTTTTCAACTGGGCTCTCACCCTGCCCATACAGGGGATGATTATTTCAGGGCCCGTGGTCAATAAGGCAACTTACCTACTATTCCTTTCCGCAAAGCTAGAAAAATTAACAGAATTATTTGCTGATCAAGTCAACACGGGCAGGGCAGTCTCTACAGACATTTGTCTCAAATGTTATAGGGTTTCCTGCTTGAGCAGGGGGTTGGACTAGAAGACCTCCAAAGGTCTCTTTCTAGCTCTGTTATTCTGTTTGACCCATCTGCTCTCAAGCCTTGAGAGACACGAAAACAGGCAAGGATCAGCATGCAGCTGCCTGGTTCTTAGCTCTTAAAATGAATAAAGAACACAGGGCCCATTAGGGCATTTGATTCAGGAAGCAGAAATGTGAATTCTTATTATCATCATTCCTTTTTGCAAAGAGAAAAAGCAAAATCTGTCAGGAACGAAGTGAGGACTGGGAGGCAAGCGTGATCTTTCTTAAGTCATCTAAAAGATTAAGCAGTGTTATTCTGTTGGAATAGCCTTATGTGTGCAGAGAAACGAACATACAGAAGAGGAATCATTTATGTGTTCCAAACACTAAAGAATATTCAAAAATGTGGAGTAGAAGTATTAAGCATTCGCTTGCTGGCATGTGGCTGTTAAATGTGTTATTGCTATGGCTAAGCCTAATTGCATAGACTATGTGTGGAGTGAATTTCATATGTATGAACTAAATAGGGAATTAAATATATGGATACGTATTAAATATTTGTAATTGAGGTCCATAAGCTGAAATGTTATTTCTGACCCAAGTATGGGGGAGGGGGAGATCTCAGCAGGTTCACTCAGCCTCAGTTCCCCTTTCTATAAAACAACCCGAATCTAGTGAGGACATGAACAGAATTGTGTAATTCAAACTACAACCAAAGTGACTGTACTGAAATCCAGAATTAGAAAAAGTTACCAAGAGGTTAATAAGATTGAGAATCAGTGTAACACCTCCAGTTCTAAATGAAAGTATCCATCAATTTTGAAATATTTTAACTAGCTTTCATCATAAAGATACTTTGGATCATTGCCTTTATTCAAACACAAAGCATTTTCAGAAAAGCAGGGAGGGAGAAAAAAAATGTTTGAACAGCATTAATAGCAAGAATTCTTAACTATACCTTATCTATTGTCTTCCTCCAAAATAGAAGTGTGTTATAAGCTCAGAACTTTGCATTTAATATTACTGGAATACTTGTTTCAAAATAGAAATGTTATTTAAACTGGTGGGTATGAAACAGCTTACTCAAACCTTTGCATTTAATATTATTGAAATACCGATTTCAAAGTATGATTATTTAAACTGGTGGGTATAAACCAACTACAATCGTTTTAACTTTTTAACTATTTTTTCCCTTGATAATAGTTTGCAGGAACATATCAACTACTGATCTAGGCATTCTTTGTTTTTTCAAAGCCATTCCTCCCCCCCTCCCCCCAGCTTATAGAAAAATGACTGAAAAAATTGTATTTCAAAAGTTTGGGATGAAACTGAAAAAAGTTATTTCTATAATTAGTAAGAATTTTTGCATGGTTTATCCTGAATTAGGGCTATAAAGAAGTCTCTCTCTTTCTCAACCCCAGGGAGAACACCACAAGATTCAATTCACATATGATCAGAAAAAAGACAAGAAAGACAGAAAGGAGAAAATGAAAAGGAGGGGAAGGGAGGGGGAGAAAGAAGGAAAGCGAGAAAGAAAGAACACAGCCTTAGAGGAATGAGACATTACCTTTGGAGCGCACGATGTAACACTGTTTCTGTAAATTTTACACAAAAATGGCAAGAAATAAATTGTAGTACAATTCCAAACAAACTTGAGACTATGTTTAATACAGCTTTTAAGTACTTTTTTTTTCTGCGTTTCAGCTGAATGCAATTTTCTACGTGTATGCAAAACCAAGGTCACTTTAAAAAAAATAGAGCTCTAAATTTTCTTTATGTTCACCTTTGTTTGTTTAGGGTTCAGGGTTTATACCAGTAGAAATAGGACTTGTTTATGCACTTGAAGAGTCACTACAAAAAAAAGACTCAATTAAAATTCTCTGTCCAGCAAATCATTGGTCGTTTGCCTAGACTTGTTGCATGCAAGTTATGATGACATGTGTAAAGTTACTAGAGCGATTTGTTTGTGTTACAAAAAAATTACAGGTAGCCCTCGACCTATGACCACAACTGAGCCCAACATTTACGTTGCTAAGCAAGGCAGTTAAGTGAATTTTGCCCCATTTTACAACTTTCTTGCCACAACTGGTAAGCAAATCACTGCAGTTGTTAAATTAGTCACGAGATTGTTAAGCGAATCTGGCTTCCCTATTAACTTTGCTGGTCCGAAAGTTGCAAAAGGTGGATCACATGACCCCAGGGACATTGTGACCGTCATAAATATGAGTTGGTTGCCAAGCGTCTGAATTCTGATCACATGACCACAATGATGCTGCAACGGTTGTAAGTGTGAAAAAGGGTCATAAGTCACTTTTTTTCAGTACCACTGTAACTTTGAACAGTCGTCACTAAAAATGAGATCAGTTGTTGTTAAGTCGAGGAGGGCTACCTATACTGAAAGGACTTATAAATACTATAAAAACACAGCATCTTGTCCTCAGCAAAAGGTTGGGGAGGGGCAAGGGGAGGGACACTCGTTTTAAAAAGCCCTT
Organism: Ophiophagus hannah; assembly: GCA_000516915.1. Lineage (NCBI taxonomy): Eukaryota > Metazoa > Chordata > Lepidosauria > Squamata > Elapidae > Ophiophagus > Ophiophagus hannah. The sequence goes on from AZIM01001560.1 coordinate 87,968, forward strand.
CCACAAATCAAAGCACTACATAAATATCAATAAAGGCAGGAATTATCTGGGTTTCCAACATGGTCAGGAATAAGTCCTGCATTGCAGGCAGGATTAATCTTGGTGAAGCTTTGGGTTGTTAACAGGCCAGAAAAAAAATCAGTAATGTAAAGCTTTCGACCCACATGTAAACGCTAGTGAGATCAGAAATCATATGGTTATAATAAATGTGGGTGTGTTATACCATTCTTTTCACAAATCAGGATAATTGCTGGGATTAGTTAAGTGAAAGCTCTCATTTTACACAGGCCTAGCGTGGTTTGAGTGCTTCAACCACTTGATTTATGTTTCGTTTGCACCTATCGGCAGACTCCCACAGGGCTCATATACTTATTTAAGAAACAATTTACGACACAAAAAAATTCAGGTTAAAGGTGTAAGAAAATTATGCAAAGAGCCACGTATTTTTTTTTTGCAGCAACTTTTTCAATTGAAATAATCCCAAGCATGTGCAGTTCAATAACCTTTGAATTCCATCAATTTTTAGAATTCCACCCCACCCCAGAACTTAAAACCAAAAAGTAACAAAGCTAAAGAAAACCTTAAATAGCCTAGGTAGAATAATCAGAAACCTCATCTCTGTGTCTTTCTCTGTCTCTCTGTCTCTCTCTCTCTCTCTCCCCATCCATCCTTCCTAGTCACATTAGAAAAAGATGAAAAACTGTTCCAAAATATTTACAACTGAAAAAGAAAATGTCAACCACATATACAATGGGCCATTTCAACCAACCCCCGTTTGCAGTACAAATGTTAATATTTGGGTGTGCCTGAGGGTGGGGGCAGAGAGAAGATACGTCAGCAGCACAAAAAAAATCACTGTCTTCTAAGCCGTTATCCTCACCTATTTTATCACCAGTAACTGAGTTTCAACATGCTTGGGATAAACACATGTCCATCATCCAACAAAAATTAAATAAATAATAATAATAAAATAAAAATTAAAAGTAAAGATGTAAATGAAATTAAAAGCGCAACAAAAATACACAAAAAAACTCTCAAATGGATCACTGGGTCTTTTTTCTGCCGTCAGTTTTCTATGAGCTACTAGTATTCCTGGCTCCAGAAAAGCTGTTCTGAGCACTGCATTGTATCATAACTTATTTCTTACAATATACCTTATCTCAAACTCTACTGCTTCTCAACTTGTTTTGTAGATTGGCAGCGGCATCCTAAAAATTCAATCCACAAGCAGAAATATTGATTTTTCCTTGCAATATTGTTTAAGCCCTTCCCTATGAAAGGTCTTGGTGCATCTCAAGATGTTGCTAAGTAGGATGAACACCTAGGTGGCTTTTTAAATTTCAGCCACTTATAAACACTTATAATAATAAACACTTATGATCACTACGGGCCCCTTTTTTTTTTTTGCTAAGCAAGGCAGTTGTTAATGAGTTGTGCCCCATTTTATAACCTTTCTTGCCACAGTTGCTAAGCAAATCATTGCAATTGTTAAGTTAGTCACACAGTTGTTAAGTGAACCTGGTTTTCCCCATTGGCTTTGCTTGTCAGAAGGTCGCAGAATGGGATCACGTGACCCTGGGACACTGCAACCATCATAAGTATATGCCAGTTGACAAAAATCCAAATTCTGATGTGACCAGTGAGATGCTGCAACAGTCATTTAAAAGTTTTAAAATGGTCCCTATTTATAGTGCCGCTGTAACTTCGAATGGTCGCCAAATGAATGGTTATAAGTCAAGGACTATCAGTACTTTGCAAGGGACAAAAGCTGTATCTTACTTTTGCACAAAAAACTGTATATTTATTGAACCTGTAATATTGCACTTATCTGAGTTTGAATACAACTTAAAAGTCTGTCATGGCAGAACATGATTATCTTATATCAGCTGCATTTTCACTTATTTAGTCTTTCTTTCACCAAATAACTATTAATTTTAACAATTATTAAAGAGGGCATATCTATCTCCCCATAACTACTGTTAAACTTATCTTACGCAGGACTGTACAGGATTTAAAGTTATACTACAGTATATGATAAGTTGCTGGCACCACCTTTTATTGCTAAAAGTGAGTCTGTAAGATATAAGTCTTAATATGTTTTTCTAAATTGTAAGCAGTATAGAGTCAACTTGTAGGGAGATGGAAGCCATAAAAACTTAATAAATAATCAGCTGTATTAATCAAGTGCTCTTGTAAATACTGCCGTGTAATATTAAATAAACTTTAGAGCCCATTAGCAGCTTCGTGATCCATGTGTTAGCAGTTGTACTTTGCTAGTTCAGAAAAGTTTGAAAACTAGAAAAAAGTATGGAAGAGTTAACAAATTACTTTTATTTTCTACTATACGTCTAATTCATGCCAATCTCAAGCATAAGGGAAGCCATCTGTCTGCCAAATGAGACCTCAGAAATCTCTATAAACCTGCATTACCTTCCTAATGAGGTAAAAGTTATTTCCAATTTTATATTGATTTTCCATTTTGGGGATATTCCTTAGGAAGTAAGCTAAATATACCTCTTATCTGAACATTATTCAATAATGGCAGAGACCTCTTTTTAATTTAATCTTCTAGAGAAGTGATCCCTTTAAGAAGGTAACGAAGCACCATTCATTCTTATCAAGAAAGATGGCAAACTTGAGGGGGAAAAACATCATATATAGCAATCAGGACAGTAGTTCTATTAAACATGCTTGAAATCAGTAACAACCAAAATTCATCAAATACCAAAAATCCAAGTTGTCTTGTCTTAAACACAAGATGAAATGAATACAGCTTGTGTTTTTTTAAATGCTGATACTGGAATATAGGTGGAGGAATAGGAAAAGAGAGAATGTTGAACCACAGATTCTAATAAAATCCAGCAAAATCATTTGGAGTACAACAGGTTAAATTCACTTTAACAGGTACCTCTTCCTAACAAAATTAAAAATTTGGAATGAGTTTTGTAACCAAATTCCTCAAATACATAACTCTACCACTCTAGCAAGATTTTCAAGGGGATAGAAAATGCAAGCAAAAATTAATATGGAATCTTCACAACAAATGTTAAAATTACATTGTACCTGGCTATCTGTAAATTAACACTGGTCAAAATAAACTTTTATTATACAGGTAGCCCTCGAATTACAACCGCAATTGAATCTGGAATTACGGTCATAAATCATTAGGGCTGTAAGTTGAGGCATCACATGACTAGGTGTGAAGTTACAAGTTTTTTTTTCACGACGGTCATTAAGCAAATGCAGTGGTCATTAAGTGAATCCATTTTCACCTAAGAGGTAATTTTTGCCAGAAATCAGAAGCAGATGCCAGAAACTGGCAAACATGAGTAGAAAAGTAGCCACATGACCTTGGGATGCTGCAAAGAGCCATAAATAAGTTGGTTGCCAAGCATGAAAATTACAGTCACGTGACATGGTGTGTGTTGTGTGTATGTTTGTGTGTGTCTGTCATATCTCCAGAAATGGATTTTAAGTAGCTCTGGGAGGCTCCATCATTAAATGGCCAGCTGTAAGTTGAGGGCTGCCTGTAGATGACTATACAGGTAGTTCTCAACTCATGACCACAATTGAGCCCAAAATTTGTGTTACTAACCAAGACAGTTAAGTGAATTTTGCCCCATTTATGACCTTTATTGCCACAGTTATTAAGTGAATCACTGCAGTTATTAAGTTAGTAACACAGATGTTAAGTGAATCTGGCTTCCCCATTGATGTTGCTGGTCACAAAAGGGATCACATGATCCCGGATCACTGCAACCGTCATAAATATAAACCAGTTGTCAAGCATCCAAATTTTGATCATGTGACTGGAGATATTGCAATGGCCGTAAGTGTGAAAAACGGTCATGTCATTTTTTTCAGTGCCACTGTAACTTTGAACTGTCGCTAAATGAATGGTTGTTAAATCAAGGACCACCTGTATTTTCTATTAGACCAACTTCAAACATATTCAAGAGGCTTTCCTCCCTGGAACTAGTGCATGTCTAAAAGATGGCTGTGTCCCATTGCAACATTAAGATGGCAACCATCTTCATCTTTTCATGTGTTAAAAGAAAATGTGTGTGATCTCTCTACCCAAACCATCTCTACGCCCCTTTGGGGTCTGGGAATTGATGGCAGATAAAAGCTATGAATTCACTGCTTTCATGAAAGAAAATGCCTGAAATCAGCTTTTCAGAATGTGAGATACGATATTCACCTCGAGAGATTTTTGTAAGAGAACATTAATAATAAATAATTTAAGATAATGCCTTTATATTCTGGCAGGGACCATGCAAAGCTAATGAATTTAAAATCAGCACTATATCTAGAAAACCAAATAATTGCCTTTCATTGGTGAAAAGCCGAAATCTGCCTTTCAGTTCCTGTCCTCTGAGTAATATTTTGGCAATACCATCTTTCCTATGAATAGTGTTTGGGTTTTTAAGAAAACGCAACTCTCAAATGAAGTTTACTTACATGAAAAACTGGGAACCATTCGTATGTTTCCCTCTGTTTGCCATTGACAAAAGAAAGGCTCGGTCGTGTTTCAAAATAAAGTTTTCATCTGTTTCGAAAGAGGAGACAAAGCAGAGACAAATCAGCCTCCCCTGGCATTTAGACCCTTTCCAAGTATCAATCATGAAGAATTATCCCATTTTGCAGTAAAAACTCAAAAACAATCTATGCCATTAGAAAGACGGTTTGCACGCAAGCAATCGTTGAGCAGCCTTTAATTGAGAATATTTGGAAGTTTTGGTATTACAAGCCACTTTACCATTTTGTTCACCGCTTTTGTGGGATCTCTGGCTGTTCTTCAACATTGCAGAGATTTCTTCAGTCCTGCTATTGAAACACATTTCCTCTAGTTGCAGAATGAGCAGATCACACATGCAGTTCCACAGAACTAATATATATTCCTTTGCCACAACCATCGACCAACCACAGGTAAGAGAGAACTTGCATCTCAGTGAATGTCTCCATAAAATAAGAGCACTAAGGAAGTTCAATTTTCCTTTGTGAAAAGACAACAAGCCTTTATGTTTTTTTTAAAATCTGTGTAGATCTGTGTAGATCAGTGCTTCTCAATCCTGGCACCTTTTAAGATGTGTGGGCTTCAAATCCCAGAATTCCTCAGCCAGCCATAGTAAATTCTGGCAGTTGAAGCCTGTATATCTTAGCTTTGCCAAAGTTGAGAAACACCAGTGTAGATACTTCCTTAATGTTAATTGACTGGCAATAAGGTAAGAACAATTCCAAAGCATTTTCTCCAGAAATCCATAGGCTAAGAATCACCAGCATGCAATAAAAAAAGCCTCTTTATCTGATCTGGACAGAGAAACCACTTCGACTCCTTCACAAAAGTAATTGAACTAATTACATGGCATCCTGGGGCTCTCTTGAGCTTGGTAGACGTTTCATGATCCAACTCGGTAACATCATGAATGTTAGAAGCTAGAAGCCCACTCCTTTCTAGCACTGATGATGTTATCTAGTTGGGTCACAAAACGTCTCAAGCTGAGAGAGCGCCAGGGACCCCACAGTTCAACCCTGAGCTACAAATGTTCTATCGGTAATTAAATTATGATTTGTTTCTTAAGCTAATTCTCAACTACAAACAATAGCCATCAACAAAGCGAGAACGTCACGTAGATTTCTTTCAGTTTCACTGTGGAAAAATCTCATTTTACAACATGCTGTTCTGACTGATGATTACAGAATCTACTGGCAGCTTTAACTGAATTTTATTAAAAGCTGTAACTGTACAATACCAGGACTGTTGTACTTACCCAATTCAAAATCTTAGAAGAACCAAAAACCTTTACAATACAGATTGGCAGAAGAACAGAAGAATAATTGCTGTTGTATTCTATGATTAAGCACTTTTATTTAGAATGCTATTTTGTACAAAGCAACTCATTTAGAAAAGGTTATTCTCTTCTACCTAAGTATGTTCAGAACGTATTTGGAACCAACCTAACAAGAAAAACTGTTTGGTGTCTGAGTAAAATCCAACACTTTTAAAACATGCCCCAAATAATTGAGAAGACACATACAAACCTCGAAAAGGGCAGGGAAAAGGAAGGAGCACCTGAGTTGAAAAACAAGTAGGTGACATCTCAAGGACGTCTTGTTCGAAACCCAAGGCCATCTTGGGCCTCTCAAACTATTTTTGGGGTTCCTCTCCAAAGCTACATGGACCCAGCCACAAATTCATTAACAGCCGACCAGAAATTTATTAGGAAGGGTGCAGGGGAACAGTTTGAATTTGTGTTGAGCTTTTGTGTCTTACCTTTTCATTTTGCAAAAGATCACATTCTCTATAAACAAAAGAATATGTTGACAGTTTTAGGCAGGAAGACAGGAGTTGGCATGAATCAAGTTGGCTAGCCTCCATGCTGAAGTCAAGTTTTAACCACTACAATTGCCGCCATAAACGTTGACTGTTAACGCTAACATTTACAGTCTTAAGAATTTTAAAACTCTCATGCACACAGAGAATATCCATGCAATATTATACTTTCATGCAAGAGGAACTATATAAACCTGGTTATGAAAAGCTGAAATTGGAATTTGCAAAGCTGAAGCCACCGAGGATTATAATAACTACTTGGAGCTTACCTTTAAAGTATCCTCCATAAATAGATTCGCCCCCTTTTCCGTTACCTAGGGTTAAGAAGGTAGAATGTTAAATCCTGGAAAATGCAGCTAAATAATTTAATTAGTCACATAGCATGTTCATCAATGAGAAATCAGCAGTGGGGCCTGCAAGATTCCTGATTTTAAAATACAGGTAAGTTGCAATTTTAGGTACCCCTTGACTTACGAACACCACTGAGTCCAAAGTTTCTGTCACTAAGCAAGACAGAAGTGAGTTTTGCCCNTTAAGTGAGTCACTGCAGTTGATAAGTTACCGTCAGGGTTGTTAAGTGAATCTGGCTTCTGCAGTGACTCTGCTTGTCAGAAGGTTGCAAAAGG
>AZIM01001561.1:42238-54894 GCA_000516915.1 Ophiophagus hannah
ATCCAAGAAGCTTCTTCAGTTCTGGAGAAGCTTCTTGGATAAGAAGCGAAATGTCNCTTGGATAAGAAGCGAAATGTCTTCAAAGACGAACAAAGTCCAGTTGCCTTTTGAGAAAACACCTTCGGGATTTGCAAGAATGAATTTCAAGGTAGCCACCCTATTCTCTGGAAATCAGTTGATAGGCAGGTTTATTAAATTATGGTTCATCCTACAGTCAAACAAGACATTTAGTAGCAATAGTACTTCTGAGAAGTCCTGCAAAGGAGATTTTGCTCTGACTCAAAATCAGAGCAGTGCTATTACATTCCTGATTTCATCTACAATTGTGTAATTCAGGTGCTTACTAAGATGAGAAATAATGTTGAAGACAAGACTACAGATGCTTATTCTTCGGAACTGCAATGTTTCATACAAGAAGTGCCATAGTGAAATTGACTGCAAAATAAAGCAATACGGTTTCCATTATTCATTGTTCAGATTTAGTCCTCAGTGCTTAAGCTCTTTCTTGTGTTAATTCTTCCTGGCTTTGTCTCCATAAACTAATCTCTCATTATAGTCTGTTTCTTCCAAAGGCTTGGCAAGGATGAATAGAATTTGAAGAAACGTTATCCTTTATCAAGTGCCCCTTTTAGTACAGAAGGAGCTCTTGAGAATTCATGGTTTCTCTAGCTTGTCCAGCTCCTTGATGAAGATTAATCTCACTCAATTTTCTTCTCTTCTGTTGTTATATATGAGATCCCAGAAAATATGAAAATGTCTTATTTTCTATGTATGAATGCAGGTCCTGCTTCAGGGAATGATTAACTTTACTTTCTTCTAGTTAGTATGCAGCTCCAATAGAAGACTGAAGCTCCTAATATGGGTTCTTGTATATTTTTATTTCTTTCAAATCTATACATTTTAAATGTTTCAATAACTTGAACAAATTTATGAGAACTTGGTGAGATATAGGAAGATGCTATTAAGAAACTGATTAGGTAGCTAATAAAAAGCATAGTCTGATATTATCTTCTGGGATGAAGATTACTCATGTGAAGATTATCATTTTGAAATCTGTATTTTTATCTTTTTATCATTGCTAACTCACTTTTAATTCCTGAAAACAAATCCTAAATCCGGAACAATTAAAAACCAATACATTGATTTAATTTGTCTTAAACATGCAACTTTATTTATAAAGATTGTTTACTACTAGTAATCTAAAAAAGCTGTTCCACTTCCAAGTTATTTTTTGTTCAATGTGCTTAAACACTATAGATGTTCTTTCATGCATGTATGTTTTATTCATGTCAAAGCAATACCAGAAGGCTGTTATTATGGAATGTTTGAAATCAGCACAGATGCTTTTAGGCAATAGTATTTAAGCCTCCTTTATTTACAATATTTGTTAACCGTGCCAATCTCAATGCTCTGGACATTGTATAAATAAAAGTAAAAAAAATCAAAGACAAACAATCATCATTTTTTCACATGCAAAATACAGGCAAACAAATAATGCAAATGGAGTCCCACAAGCAAATGGAGCTAAAAGTCTAATGGGAGGTTTTAAGGATTATCTGGAATATAAGAAGCTTTCTTAAGCTGCAGGGAAGCAGGTTCCACAGTCCAGGGGCCACCATAAAAGTGACCTCTTTATGAGTAACCAAGCCATGATGATGAACTATTCTATTCCTTTCCATATCTGCTTGGATGTATAATTGAGCACTGGCAGCTTAAATCATTTGGTTACAGTGAAGAGTTTCCAACATTAAATAAAACAGCTGGAGGCCATGGCAAGAGATTGGTGACAAAAGATTTCTTTGATTTTGGCCCATTTGAAGCTTTCAAATGTTCTAGATCAAAGCAGACTTTTTCACAATATTCTTGTGAGTTTGTACTTATCTAACTTGGACCATTTCTTTCCAACATTATTTAAGCATCTGCTCTGATGTGATAATTAAACAAGGTGATTGCCTATACACTTTGTATAGTTTAAAATAAAGGGATGGATGGATAGCTTCAGAAGCAGGATAGCTTTGATACAGTCATCAAAATATTAAAATCCTTAATCACAAGGTCTCTTTCTCTGAATCCTACAAAGTCTGAATAGCAAATTATTATATCTCACTAAATTTTGGTTCAATACTCTATAGAATCTTTAACCAAACAGGAGATCAAGCATGGAATTTAAATTAAATACAATCAGATTACTCAAGTTCGTATTCTGCTATATAGTGTGCTTGTTTGTTTGTTTTACAAGTCCTGTATCAATGGAAACAGTGTTAAACAAGCCTGTTTACTCATTGCCTTTTTATTTATCACACTAATGATACTTTGGTGGCCATGGAATTACCCTTTTTTTTATTCAACAAACAAATGCAAAATCTCACTTCTAATGGATGCTACTGACATGGCTCTTATCTCTTATCTCTGAAATCATTGGCCTGAGAAGAATGCTGACCAGATTGACTGATTATTGTGAAGAGGAAAAACTGATAGACTGTAACAAAACAGAAGTAGTGATCTTTAGCATAAGCAATATTAAATACATTTGATTCAATTAATGCATCCCAAAAAGAGCAATGTTCCTTCTTCATTTTTTTCAAGTCCCTGGTTCAGATGATACTTTTACCAACTGTTTGAGTAACTGTCCAATATACATTGGGAACTATCCTGGAGGGGATTTTCATTCAAAAGGAGGGCAGTCTTGGACTTAAAATATTTCAAGGCAAAGTGATAAGCCAAAAGTTGAATGGGGCTGAGATTTGGAAATGGAATGTGAAGCCTACAGGTAGTCCTCAATGAACTACTACTACTCAGTCAGTGACCACTTGAAGATGATGCTGCTGATGAGGAGGACTTATGACAGATCCTCATAGTTGCAGCTGTTGCAGTGTCACATGATCATGACTCAGGTGGTTGGCAACCAGCTCACAATTATGATTTTACAGCAAGCTTGAAGTGTCACTTGAACTCCATTTGCTACTTTCCTTGCTCGCTTCTGTCAAGCAAAATCATTGGGGAAACCAGCAGGAGGTTTCAACACATGACATTGCAACTTTATGACTGTCATTTAGCAGCAGAACTGCCCCTTAAGCATCATGGTCAAGCAAGAATTACTAGCATTTCATAATTGGCAATAGTCCAGAACAATTTTCTAAGGGTGGAGGGCTCTTCTCAGTCTCTGTTAGAAGACATTTTCCATCGCTATAAGAATTTTTTAAAAAAAGCTTTCCAGAACCCTACCTACTTCAGTTTCCTTTTCACATATTGCCAGTGAGAATCAACTGACCAACTTTTATGTCATACAATTGTATCCTTGACCACCACATGGGGAAATTTAGAGTTGTTAAGAAAACATTAGACAATGGCTCCACAAATGGGATGCCATTGTGACAGCCATCTATATTTTCATTCTGCAACTGCCATTAACAGACTTCTCCCATTCTCTTGAAAATATTATCAGTGGTCTAATAAGAAAGAATTTTATATCCCTCTGTTTATAGACTATGCCTTTTGCAGATTACAAAGGGAAATTTTGCTAATGCCTACTAGAAGCATCTTTGCCTTTGTCATGCTAATCAAATAGAGGACATAACTCATTAGGTCTTCTACTGCCCTATCCATCATGCCACTAGGAAAAAAAGTTTTGGTGGACAGACTTCAGGGATTGTAGGCAGGACAATTGAATTACCTTTTCATGGGCATGACTCCGTGTATTAGTTGCCACTTTTCCTAGGCTCTCCTTGAAATTCAGAAATAAAATGTTAAGCTCCAAATTATAGTACTACTTTTAGTTCAAGTTCATTTTGCATGTTACACTTCTTTTTATTACTGTTATTTTGATTTTTTTATGTCATGCTATCACTTATTCAAATAATCATGTTACAATATTAGATTCTTTTAAACAAATCTTTATCCAAAACCTCATATTCCCTTTTTGTGGAAAAAAAATCTTGCTTCTGTTCTTTGTCAGGTATCTGGTCATTTCAATAAAGAAAATGGTTTCTTTTAAAAACCTCTATGGCAGAGGTGGTATTCAGCAGGTTCTGACCAGTTCTGGAGAAATTTTGAATAGTTCAGGGAACCGGCAAATACCACCTCTGANCCACAGAACTGGTAGTAAAAAAATATGAATCCCACCACTGCTCTATGGCAATGACAATTTGGGCAGTGATTACAGTATAATAATCTTAAAACCGACAGTGGTAAAAATCAAATTGATTTGCAAAAGGTTTGAAAAGATATCATAAATACTTTAATTCTCTACAATGTTTGAAGCAACCATTTTCCTTGCTAAAATTAATTCACTTAACCCTCCAATAAACAAAAATTCAAAATAAACAAAGATTCAAAAATGTCAGCCCCACTTATCATGAAGAGGGAGTGCAGACACTAGTAAAATCCAATGGCCAAGGTTCAAGGAAGAACCAGCTCCCAGAAGGTTGTATCCTCCTTCTTATGCTTCATATTAAATTCTGTTCCATAATTACTGAACCCATGGAAGTAGCAGCAGTTTTAGACCGAAGTCCCAAATGAAAAAGTACAGGAGTGCAAAAGTTGCAGGGAAGAACTCCACAGTAATCATGAGAACTCAGAAGCTACTATTACTCTTGCACAATCCTACACTCTGAGCAAGACAAAACACATGTCTGCTGGATTCAGTTGGACAGAGTGTTAATATAAATTTTTTAAAACCCTTTCTAATGAAACGCTTAGTTTTTGAAGAAAACTTGTGCAGCCTTGTCTTGTAGCTGAATGCTTAAAACTTTTTCCTAACTTGCTCCTCTAAGGTTAAGTGTAATGCTACTGCCTCTGTTATTGTGAACTTTGGACAGAAAGTAGATTATACTGCTATTAGAATGCAATGGTCCTCTCTGTTGTAATTGCCTGTTCTGGCCTGGATTTTGGTCTGTGTTTTGCTTAATTTCCTTGGACTGAAAGTAGATTATACTGTTATTAGAATGCAATAATCTCCTCTGTTGTAATTGCCTGTTTTGGTCTGGATTTTGTCCATGTTTTGCTTAATTTCCTTGTAGTATTGGGGTGGAGGGCATCAAATGGATTGCTAGAGTATCCAAGCTATAGTATCCAAGCAGACCATGGGCTTTTCTCTCTTTGTTGGAACAATCGCCATGAATTTCTATGCAAAGGGCACTTAGTGACATTAAATACAGCACCAATAAAAAGGTGCCTATTTTAACCTGCCTACTGAATGGTAACATCATTAGGTTCATGGTCTATAGGTAGAACATTGCTAGTCACTCCTCTGTTGCTGTTCCTTGATTGCATTCAAGGCAGTAAATAGCATAACTGCTAACCTGCTAATTATCCAAGGTTTGAAATTGTAGCTTATTCAGCACATAGCACTGCATTAATGGATAATCGATTGAACACAAAGTATACTTTATATGTGGTATAGGATATTTCCAACAAAATGTGTACCTGAGATTTGTTTTTCCTATTAGTAAGGGGGAAAAATTACTCCATCCATTCCAGCTTTATGCACAAATGGATTTTTAGTATTGGCTGAGCAGTTGTACAAAGAAGGGAGAGAAGAAATGAAAATGGAGAAGCCCTCTTTTTCCTATGGCTTTCTGATTTATACTACCAAGGGAGGTATGTACATCTGTTTCTCCCTCCTGTAGGGTTTGGTTTGGTTTGTTGGGTTTTAGTTTTTTGCCTTTCCTTGAAAAATGTCCCTCTCTTTCCTGTTGCCTTGTATATTTCTCCTTCAATAACTTTCTGAAAATGCAAAGGTTTTTGTTGTTGTTTTGGGTTGAGTTTTTTCTGTTAAAAACCTCCAGTCTTGCTGTTTTGATTAACTTGCTATTTCAATAATTTCCATACTTTTATTCCTGCTGTTATGTTTCTTAATGTAACTGCTGATTTGTTGTTTCATGCTTCCAGGTTTTCACTGTAGTTATGAACCACATAGAACACTGGATGAAATATAAATATTTTAAGTAAGAAAATAATAAGTATCTAAAGAACATCAGCTTCAATACAGGCAATTTTTTATTCTGGTGTAGGTCTGAGGAATATTAGTAGGGACAGGAAAAATAAAGCAATCAGTAGTCAGGACTGTTCCAACCAATTTCACTGAATTGAAAAAGTACAAAACAAATCAGTGCTAAGGGAAGGTTTGAATGAACAGAGGCTCTTGCGGTTTCTCAAAGTCAAAAGTTAAGCATTATGTAATACAGTTCAGAAAGCTAACAGACAAGGTCTCATCTCTAGTTTAGAACAAAACCTCAAAGAGCAGACAGAAGACAGTATAAAGTCCGAAAGTAGGAGGAATTAAGTGTAATATATATCATAGGCATGTGAAGATGCCAAGTAGCACTTGTACTTAATTAAGCACGTCCACAAATCAGGTTGAAATCATTTTACAAACCCCATAAGCAACCCTTTGATGGTAGTTATGACTGTCTTGTACTTATAGAACCAATTATCAATAAAAGTGATTGAAACTGCTCTAGGTGCAATATGGCATGGAACAAAGCCCAGTGTTACATTAGATACATCAGCTATCCCATATGAAAAGCAGATAAATTGAAAGGTTCACCAAGTGTTCACAGGACAGAGATATATTAAGTGGGGCTGACCTTGTTGCTACTCCAGAGAAGCAGAGAGGGCAAATTGGCTTACCTCCTAATCTTCATGGATATTACTGCCTGCTGTGAACAAGAACAAGCCAATTATGTGCACAAGAATAAGGTAATTATAAGTTTGCAAAATGTATCCAAAACTTTTAGACTAAGACCTTGAGCAATATGACTTCTTATGTCAGTATCTAGGCTGTAGAGAAGCTTTCTCCTTGTCAAAAAATGGAATATCAAGAACTGTAGAATACACTAGGATTGAAAGAGGTAAAATAAATGAAATACTTATCACAGAAGACCATTTAAAGATCTAGAACCCAGATCTTTACCTAACAATGACCAATCTCAGAAAAGTAAATTATTAGCAACTGGGAAGTTGTAAAATAATCAGAGCAGATGTTATATCATAGTTATTGAGCTACTTTGCAGAAAAAAATGAAACATCTACTCAAGACTACCTGGGATGATGTTCTACCTATATTATTAAACTCTTGCTTCTATTTGTTTGTAACCTTCATTTGAATGAAATTGGAGGTTATAAAACAAGAGTTATTGAACCAAGGTAATTCACATGGGCTAACTTACAAGATTCTGGGACCTCTGACTCCCATGAGAATGAAATTTGGGGAAGTTGTGGCCGGTTCAGCACCACTGCACCTTCTGACTATACTTCCTAGAAACCTCTAGTTTGCTTAGTGCAAGGGAAGATGGGAAGGGCATATTCCACCCTCTTTCCTATCCCATTTTTGTCCATGTGCCCAACTGGCTAATGGCAAGACATGACAGGCAAGCTGTCATTGGCTGGTTCTGGACTAAGGCTAAAATTTGAAATCTTTTTATGATGGTGGCTAGTGGGAGAAAAAAAGAAAGTGACATGAATGCCTACCAATGAAGTATTGCTGGCTAGAGGGCATACCAGTGATAGGATGAACCCTCTTCCTCCATTGAAGGAAGGGTCCCTTGGGGAACATACTGGAATAAGGAGGAAAGATATATTTTTCCTCATAGTACAGCAGTCCCTTTGTTAGAATTGGCAGGAAGATGTATGGGGAGAAGAGGAGGAGGAGGGGNGAAGGGGAGGAGGAGGGGAAGAGGCAGCTTTATTGGCCTGTTCTGAGGGTTGTGAGGTAAGGGGAAATAGCAAAATCTATATTATATGTGGAGACGAAGTATGGTGGAACAAGTGGGATGCCTGCTAGCAAGGTAGGGATGGCAGAATGATGCTAGCAATCAATGGGCGAGTCTTCTTCTTCCCTGGAGAGAGAGGGCTCTTTGGCAACATATCAGAATGGGGACCAGGGATGCAGTTTTCCTCATGATCTGAAGCTCTGGTTCCTCCTTCTGCTAGCAAAGTGTCAGGCCATTCCACGAGTCAGCCAAGGAGGAGAAGAGATCACCGGAGCTTTTCTGTGGATTGCAAGGGGAAGGGAAACAGCACCAGCCTATATAATTTGAAGAAGGAAAACTGAACCAATGGATGATGGATAGTGGGAAATGAAAGTTACTGGTGGCTTCATATTTTGGCTCAGCTGGGCAGACACCTTCCAACCATAACTTCATCACTGATTCTATTTTCCTTTGGGATGATCCTACTGCAGAAAACAAACAATTGTTGCATTTTCACCCACTGAGGCACAATGTGTGGCAGCAGCCCTTCATGTTTAGAAACTCTTACTTTTCATTCGCTGCCTATAAACCAGAAATTGTTGGATCTTAAAAAATTAAATTATTGCAACAAACACATTGGTGCGAAACACCACCAATGAGCGATCTACAGAAGAAAGTAAACACCGGTATAATTGTTCAAAGGAAGAAATTCTTTTGGGATACATTCACCAAGATGCCATCTAGCAAGTATTGCCACACTTTTATTTTAAGAACATGAATCTTATGAAGTGAACCACTTACTATTAAGAAAGCATCTTAAGGCAGCAGACCATACATTCACAACCACATCTGTGCACAACTCAAACAGACCTTCCCTTTTTCCCCTCTGACATCAGAAGTCCAAGGCCACATAGCACAGCATGCAGGACTTTTCATAGCCTTGGGAAGACAACTTGTATAGATGGATATTCCTCGACAAGAATAAAAAAGGGAGATCCTGACAGTCATATAGCCTCTAGGACATCCTCCTTAGTATCACAGCATAGCACCTCCAGCTATTTTGCCTGTGATCCTTTTGTATCAGTCTAAGGCAATGAGGATTCCAGAGAATTTTCCTGCCACTTGTGACTTCTTTTCCCCCAATGGCCAACAGATACCACCTAAAAGAGTCTCTGTGATACAAAAAACCAAACAAGATGTCCAAAAGGAGGCAGAAACAGAGCTGCCTTTTAAAATTAGCAGCTAGAAAATAAAGAAAACTATTTAAAAGGGGGAAATGTGTTTTCATTCCTCTACACAATCTGAAGCAGCAATTGTTACCATGGTACCAAGGGAATATCTTTTTGCTTGCACAGAAGCACTTGTAAGCACTTCCTTATAAAACAAACAAGCTAACAAACCTCTTATATTTTCAGGAAATTGTTTTGTAGTTAAATTTTTTTGCCTTGACACTTAGCTATGTTTGTTTTAGGACACTTTTCAGTGTTGATGGTTTTTTGGAACTGCACTATATTGTTAATGTGTGGAAGAAAGAAGAGGTACTTATAGAAGAGAATAGATGTAGTTCTGAGTTGAACTGTGATAAATTGTTAAATGATGGTGCCTAGTTTGGTAATGAAATGTCTCAAGAAAGCTCAGAAAGCATCAAGGACCCCAAAGAAGTACTTGTTTAGGATTTCATTTCAATAGATGAAGTAAAGCCATGTATACCATAGTGGGTTGGCAACTGATTCATTTCACTGATGCACACAGATGACAGGAGTTCTCTTGTCAAAATATTTTTGAATGTTTGAAGGATCATCCAATAGTCTCAATAGCTGGGCTTCTGATGTCCACAACATATGAACAGAAAGCTCTTCCAGTCAAAGAAACTATAGGGAAAACTTCAGAGTGAGGCAAAGAAACCTAATATGGTAGCTTTCCTTCTTTTAAAAAAAGACAAGGGGCTTGTTTTCTGTAGCAGTTTAGAAGGGGCTTTAAATAAATACAACTCTACAAAGATTTGCACAGACCTACCCATATAATAAAACAATATGAACTATCAGAAACTATTTTGATCTTTTCTATAAACAAAACTCCTTTATAAATTGATGCCTTGTAAGGAACTATTGTATCTCAGCAACAATGTGTTGTATGTTGCATACATTTGTTGTGAGCATTCTGAGCAACACTATTGTAATTTCTGAACAGATTCACTCACCCCAGATGATTGCTGAGTTGCAGAAAATCTGACAAAGTTCCTGGAATCACTTGGTGGGAATGAAACTTAGTGGGTGAAACCCATGAATGGAATATACAGAACAGCCAGAGGGATTTAAATTGTTTTTTAAAAAGCAGACTCAATAAACAATGTTGAAAATCACCTTGCATGCATTTGGGTCATTGTAAAAGGGGAAAAGGATGATATTGCTGTAGCTGTATACTACAGGCCAGCCAACTAAACAGAGGAAATAGATGAACTAGTCAGTTAACTAAGATATGTAGGAAGCATAGCACAATAGTAATAGGAGACTTTAACTACCCTGATATCATCTGGGAGACAAATTCTACACTTAGTAGAAGATCAAACAGATTCCTGACAAATCTAGCAGACAACTTTGTCTCCCAAGAGGCAGAGAAGGGAACTAGGGCAATGGATGGAAACTAATCAAGGAGACAATCTCAAAATCTAGAAATTTCCTGATAGTTAGAATGATTAATAAATGGAATGGCTTGCCTCCAGAAGTTGTGGGTGCTCCACCACTAAAGGTTTTAAAGAAGAGATTGGACAACAATTTGTCTGCTTGAATAAGGTATTGGATAAAAAGATCTCCATAGTCCCTCCCAACTCTATTATTCTGTTACAGTTACAGGGTGGTCACATACAAGGGATGATCGAAAGTTAACTGAGAACAATGATTGTTGAAGATGTTATGCAGAGAAGTCATCTTTTTTCATCTTCCATGTTTTATCTCACATTTTACCAGGTCAGAAATTCTTCTTGTAGCACTTGAGTAGAACAAATAAATCACCATAAAAGAATCCATGAGATTTGAAGTGGTCCAGAACAAAAAACAATCACATCTCCAGTAGACTACAGAACCTGTCAGAAGAGTTGAATGTTGTTGCAGATAGCCATTCTTGTAATTTCTGGTCATTTTTAGTCCAGTATAAATAAAGCTATTATTTTTGTTCAGGATTAGGTTTGAAGGCCACAGTCAATCATAATTATTGTGAACCCAAACCTGGGAGGCCATGGTTATGTCATCTAGCATTCTAGCTTACAATGATATGACTTTTTCCTTATCTTATTAAAAGCAAACATGGTAATACTCATCTTTACTGAAAATAAAAGAATAGACAAAAAAGAAGCAGGCTTTGAGTTTGCCAAAAGGAATTTCTAGTTCCAGGAGCTATGGGAAAAACAGTTCTGTTGAGCAGAACAGATCAAAACAAGTCTGAAAAAAAACTGTCAAGAAAAGACTGATGCCAAGGACATGAAAAAAGGAGGTGCACAAATGTGGGTTCTGTCAGTAATTGCTGAGAAATAGAAGGAAGTGGATGAGGTGACAGCTGAAAAGAAGAAGGCAGAGCTAAGAGGATATTTTAAGGATGGTGTGGAGGGATGGAAGGAGAATAAAGCTATTAATGAGAAAATGCTGAGGGAAAAGAAGCATAGACAAGAGGGAAAGGTAAGACTCAATAGTACAAAACATCAGAAGGTTTCAAGTTCATTCTTCCCCTGCCTCACACATAAATAGCTATTGTCAATCAAAATGAACAGTACTGGGTTAAGTAGAATGATGGGTCCGTCTGACTTGCTCTGAGGCAACTTTATCTTCATAAAATCATATTGTGCTTTTGGCAGCAGAGAAAGGGGAACCCTAGAAATTGCTAGACTCATGGAAGTGCAAGAGGAAGTGATGTTGGGTGATAGATGAAAGCCCATATTAAATCACATTCTCTGTACTATTCTCTTCCTGACGACAATGTGGGGAAGATGAGAACTTGAAATTTAGGAGCTCAGGTCACTTTGGGTCAGTTTTACTCTTCTGTTCTATCAAAGCCTATAGATGTACACAATTCCACTCTGGAAAAACATAAGGAAGAAAACTTCATTCACTAGTAATCTCTGGTCCATTCAACCAGAACTACAGACATACTGCAAAAGTGTAATGAGACAAGCAGACATTACAACAACTACAGATTTTTTTTAACTTGATCAATACACATATACATTCTTGCTAGCATATATCGCTAACACATTGTAAGACGGTTCCACTTTTGTGTTACAAACATTATCCCCTTAGGATTTCTGAACTATGTTACAACTCAGCCAGACACTTTTATTTTCAGACTGAAGTGTGCTGATACTGTCTACCTTACATATCTTCGTTTGCCCTCTTGGTTCTCATTATCTGAAGATCGCTGCAAGCAAAGCAAAACACACAAAAAATTGCGCCCAACGATGTCTGCTGCTTACTTTATATCGAGGATGTATATTATAGGCTGGGAAGATTAAAAGTGGAGCAGAGCACCTTTCTCATTAAAATGATGGTAATGAAAATGATGAATGGATTCCAATAAACCCAATTCAGGCTACAAAGTGATAAGATAGCTATCGCTCTGAATGCTTTATCTAACCTGGTTGGGTGGATTACATGATGTCATTATCTTTTGTAGACTGTAATGAAATTCATGGTGGGTGTTTTTTTGTTTTTTTAAAAAAAGCACATCCAATTCAGATTCCTGCGATGGGGTGATATTCTTAACCCAACCTCATCTGAAATACAAGAGCTCAGAACTTACTAGTAGATTTACTGGTCTGTCTTTGGGTAGTTCTGACTCAGACTGCGGTTAATAGAAAGCCGTGAGCAGCAGAGCTCCTAATAAGTGCATATATTCACTAGTTTAAAAGTATGGCACATAAATAAATATAAATAAGCAGATTGTGCAAATAGAAGAGTAGAGTAGAGTAGAGTAGAG
>AZIM01001561.1:79037-90475 GCA_000516915.1 Ophiophagus hannah
GTAAAGCACTGTGAAGTGGTATATAAGGCAAGTACAATTGCTATTGCTAATTATGAACTGTCAAGAACTGTTTTGCTTTAAACAGCAGCTTCTCGGGGGGCTCTTCTTGGCCTTATTCTCTTGTAGCCTATATGGCCCTTGTGTTCCATATTGGCTATCAAAGTCATTATGCCTTTTTTCCTTTATTTCTTTTTCATAAATGGTCTTTCTGTTATTCCTTTTTTCTTGAAATCACTGCCTCTTTTCTCTCTTGAACAACCTTTCTTACTCTCTTGAAAGTTCGGACTCTCCTTTATCTCCTTAAGTTGCCTTTTACCACGGGCTCATCATTTCTCTGCTTTTCTCTTTTTCCTTCCAAGATAACTTTTGCTTCTCTCTTTTTGTCCCCTGTGCATTTTTTTATATCCTCTCATGGTCCCAGGTAGCCAAACCTTTTACTGTATATTCTTTCCCATATTCTCAACTTGAATTTCTGTAATTTTTTTGTGGGTGATCCCTTCCCTTTGCAAAGTCCCAAATTCTGAACTCCTTATAGGATACATAGTTTGCTAACAAATCAGTCTTTTGTGTAATCTATTTATCTTTGCTTTTTCCTTAGCATCCAAGAAGCGGTTCTTTCTTTTACTTTGGACTCCTTCCAAACAAATATTGTTCTGATCACTCAGATTCTAGCACCTATTCCCTAGCTTTTCATGATGAACCTCTACAATTTATACTAAATGTATTGATTTCTCCAACTTTACTGCAACTGTCTGGATTACGGTAGAACCTGCCAAAACCTGTATTGTTTAAACTCAATTTCTAAACTAACACACTAATTTTAAAAACAAAGGTCCCTTTTCACTCTTTTCTCTTTTTGGAGAATGACCATGACAATAATTATGTGGTGCACAATCTGTGAGATGTTGAAAGAATGCTATTTTTCTTGGCCCATATGACCTTTTGAATTTTAACTTCCACAACTTTCTGAAAGAAGCAATTCTCAAAGGAAGAAGAGCTAAGATACTGTCCCACCAACTTGTTTTTTTTTCTGTCACAAGTTGATGTTTAGAAAGCATCTTATGTTGGCAAAATGGTGCCATGAAATGCACTTGATGGTGGGCTTCAAATAATAGACTTTCTACTTGTCACTGACTATAAGGCACTTCTCTTGACAAGTTTCAAGGAAAGTGAACAATAAAATAAAATAAACCCTTTGAGAAAGTCTCTAAAAAGAACTAAGTTGTCCATGAGTTTACATGTTGAAAGACAGCTAACTTTTCTCATTCTTCTTTTTCATTCCATCATTAGAATCTTCTGTTATACTCAAGCTTTGTTGTGTGTATCAACCTTCAGAAATCAGGATCCAGGGACCTTTATTTATTCAACAGCAAGCATTAAAAGTTAAAGTAATAATGAGTGGAAAAGGAATAAATAGTACAAACAGTGCAAAGTACAAATTTGGCATTGCTTTTTTTTTAAAATTTTACGCATGCATAGGCTTTGATACTTCAGATACAATTTATGGTTAGTCTCAGAAAAAAATGACAACTATTAAAAACAGGGCTGGAAAATTGGCATATTGTGTAATTTTAAATAGAATGAAAATGGGAGTTTTTGAAATTTATGCCATCATACAGTATTTCCTTAAATGGGATCAAAATATCTGTTCATCATACTGGCTGGAAGCAGTTCTTCAGAATTTGATACTTTTTCCCCCTTCTTTTATCAGTGGATGATATAACCTCTGAATTATAAACTTTTCCTTTAAATACACTTTGAAATAACATGTGGCCTTCACTTCTTAATGTTCATCTTTGGAAATGCAAATAATTTACTGCTAACACCATGTTTCATAGGATGCTGTCTCTCCATTATCAATTGCTATCATGGGAATCTTCCAGAAAGAGATGACATCTTAATGAGGGAATGAGATGAGATGAGTTCTCTGTTGATCAAACAATACTGTGATTGTCCACTGGAGTTGGACTGCTAATTGCATTCCAATAAATGAATAAATAAGAAAACAATTTAATACAGCAATACCAAGTGTGAATGTGTGTGTGTCCATGCCTGTGCATGTATAAAGATAGTCTTTGATGTTCAACCATTCATTTAATGATTGAAGTTACAACAGCACAGAAACAAGTGATTTATGATTGTTTTGAGTCATGGTGGCAGTGGTTAGAATGCAGTATTGCAAGGCTGACTCTGCCTACTGCCTGGAATTCGATCCTGAATGGCTCATGGTTGACTCAGCCTTCCATTCTTCCAAGATCAGTAAAATGAGGACCCAGATTGTTGGGGGTTATATTCTGACTCTGTAAACTGCTTAGAGGGGACTCTAAAGCATTATTGAATAGTATATAAGTCTAAGTGCTTTGCTATTGCTATTTTCAAGCTTAAGACAGCTGCAGCACCCTCAGGGTCACAGAATCAAAATTCAGATGCTTGGCAACTGACTCATATTTATTACATTTACAGCGTCCTGGGGTGATGTGATCACCTTTTGTAACCTACTGACAAAGTCAATGGGAAGCCAGATTCACTTAGTAACCATGTTACTAACCTAACAAATGCAGTGATTCACTTACCAACTATGGCAAGGAACATTGTAAAATGGGATAATAACTGTCTCATTTAGCCACAGAAATTTTGGGCTCAATTGTGATCATAATTCGAGGACTACCTGTATCTGCCTACATACATACTGTATGTACATACAGTACATGGATGTCACTTCAAGGCTGCAAAAGCACTTCAAAAATAAAAAAGCAAAAATATTGCTGCCCTACACTTGACAATTCTTGTCTTACACCAGCAGCTAGAAACCTCTAAAGTATTATGTTGACAGAAGGAGATCAAATGCAGAATAGTCATACTATCTTTAAATGGAGCCCAGTTGAGAACACAAGACTAAACTCAGAAATACAGAGCAACAATAACCCAATGTCCAAATCTCAAAATTATTTTTTTAAAAAGAAACAATGTAAATACTGAGCAGTGCATTTTAAACTGAATTCAGAATGTTTGGGGCATATTCCAAAAAGACTAATTTCATTATTTCTTTTATTCCTAGCTTGCAGAACAAGCTAGTTGAATCTTTATCATCCAAGACAGATTTTTTTTTACAATGTAATTTCTGATTTCCATTCTACATACAATAACCCACTCACCCCTCTCTTTTAATTCTTGGCCTGCCCTGCATGACTCTTGGTTCCATTTCTAGTCTAGGCCTATTGGATAGTAAGAGTGATTGAATATTGATGTGTAGACTGCCCTTTATTTCTTTTTGTCATAACTTCTGAACTTCTGTTATTTTGCTACATGTCAGATCTGAAATGTATAGGTCATCTCCTTGCAAAATATCCAACAAGTACTGCCTTTTGTTGATTGTTTCCAAAGAGAAGAACTTTGCAAAACACTCACATGCCAAGTAGCCAGATTGTCCACAATATAAATACAGGCTATGTGTGCATCAGGACAACTTCTGTCAAGCATAAAATGGAGATCCACTAGTTTCCAATGTTTTTTTTTATTTGTGGACATAGGGAAAAAGAAGGGAAATGAAAAGAATACTGGCATCTTCCTTTGTTATGCTCTTCCAATAGTTCCTTGAGTCTTCCACTGATAACCAAGGACACATGAGGCAACTTGATAAATTAGCCTGTCTCATATTTCACTGGATAATCCCTGTTAAATATGCATGATGCTGTATTTACATGTGTTACATGATATGCAAAGTGGAGTCTGATGTCAGATTTGAATCCTGTCAGTGGCTGAAGTATTGGACAGGACTGGCTATAAAAAGCCGGCACCTACCACGTTTGTTTGCTTTTTGATTCTGGCTTTAAAATAAAGAGTTTCTTTGCACTCCTGAGTCCTGCTTCTTCCTCATCCATGCCCATTTAACACTGGCGATGAGGGTGGGATTCTGAGGAAGACAAGGACCTCGTGGGCACCATGGCCATTTTCCAGCTGAATCACGAATGACAGTTCCAACCAACAGCAAACCAACATGGCCCACCAACCCCTATCGATCCCATTCGAGCCAACCAAGGAGAAGTGGTCCTCGTACATGGGAAGATTCAACCTGAACTTGGAGGTGAATGGTATGCAGGCAGCATCCGATGCCAAGAGGCAGGCTTTCTTTTTAACCTATTGTGATTCAGAACTCTATGAACTAGCCGAAGCCCTCGTTGCAGATGAGCTGGCAAACATCTCCTGGGACAAGATACAATGAGCATTGAAGGGGCATTTCAACCCTACCCCATTGTGACTGGCAAACCGGAACGACTTCTACATCCAGAGCCAAAAAAAGGGAGAAAGCATAAATGATTTCGTACCCGCATTTAGGAGACTATCAAAAAACTGTAAATTCTCAAATGCTGAAGAAATGATCCAGGACCAGCTAGTCCTTGGCCTCAGGGACTTAACCTTGCAGAAGAGACTGTTCACAAGGGAGGACGTCTCATTCAAGGAGGCCCTGGAAGAAGCAAAAGCCGCAGAAGCCTCCGACTGTTCTGCAGCCTGAGTCAAGGGCAGCAGCAAGGTCCACGCCACCCATGCTGTGAGGAGGGCACCGTGTAGTCCATTCCGCTCTGAAAGCAGCAACAGTGAGGAGGAAGATGTACACTGGATAAAATCTAGCAAACCCAGAACTGCCAAGAGAGCCAAGCCTTGCAGAGGCTGCAGAGGGAACCATCCATGGTCTGCCTGCCATTTTAAAGAGATCATCTGCAGGTGGTGTGAGAGGAAAGGCCACATCGTGAAAGTCTGCAAAGCCAGCCAACCAACAGACAAACAGAGCTGCAGGGCATACTCCCGTACCAGGCAATACAAGGGTCGGAAGGCATTTGGCATGAAATTCAAAAAACAAGATGGCGCCCGGGAGGAAGAGACCCATCATACCTTCGTGGGCTATGCACACGCCCGCATGGGACACACAGACACTTTTGAATCCAACAAGATCCTCACCAAGGTGAGGATTGATGGGACCCTGTGCCCAATGGAAGTTGACTCCGGGTCTTATATATCAATGATTTCCTGGGCGGTTCTCCAGAGGATCAACCCCCATATCAGCCGGAGCCAGCTCCAGCCACAACAAATAATACTAAAGGACTACCAAGGCTGCAAAATACCAGTGCTGGGGAAGAAAACCTGCCATGTGGGATATGGAGACTTCCAGGGAACCCTGCCACTGACCATCATGGACCGAGATCTCTCCAGTCTCCTACGGAGAGAATGGTTCGCGCCACTGCAGATCAGCCTCACCGGCATCCACGCAACAGCGATGACTAGAGCAAACAGTGAAAGCGACATAGATGCTTTGGAGAGGGAATTCCAGGACGTCTTCAGCAGTGAACTGGGCCAGTATAAGAGGACCCCTATCAGTTTTAATCTCAACCCCAACATAGCCCCTTTCAGACTGAAGTCCCAAAGTGTCCCTTTCACCCTGCAGCCCAAGGTCAAAGAGCAACTAAACAAGCTGGTAGCTCAAGGGGTCCTCGAACCAGTAGACCACACAAGGTGGGAGACCCCTATAGTGACCCCCATGAAGCCCAATGGGTCAGTCTGGATCTGTGCAGACTACAAGAATACCCTGAACCTTGCGCTGCAACAGAGCGCATATCCAGTGCCAGTGGTCCAGCACCTATTACATTCCTTGGGCCGGGGCAAATTTTTGCTAAATTGGACCTAGCACAGGTGTACCAATAATTACCTGTGGACGTAGCCACTGCTGAAGCCCAAACGATCATGACCTACAAGGGTGTATTCAAGTGCAACCAACTGCAATTTGGGGTTAGCATAGCCCCCAGCCTATTCCAAAGCATAATGAAAAGGCTATTACAAGAGCTGCTGGGAGTAGTCCCCTATTTTCATGATGTAATAATCTCAGCTGGAGACAAACCCCAGCTAATGAAAAGGGTCCGAACAGTACTAGAACAATTCCAAGAAGCGGGGCTTAAGTTAAAAAGGGACAAATGCTACATTGCTGTACCAAGCATAGAGTTCTTGAGTTTCCTAATCGATGGGTCAGGCATATGACCCACGGACAGCAAGATGAAAGCAATTAAGGAAGTCCCCACCCCACAGAGCAAAGCTGAACTTCAAGCCTTCTTGGGATTACTAAACTTTTATAACATATTTTTGCCACAGAAGGCGACGATAGCGGAGCCACTCCATAGACTACTAGACAAAAATACAACCTGGAAGTGCCCCCCCCAAGACACCGCATTCAACAAAATAAAGAACATTTTAACATCAGACACCGTACTAATGCAATATAGCGAGACCCTGCCGATACAGCTAACCTGTGATGCATCACCATATGGCATTGGAGCAGTATTGAGCCACAGGCTACCGAACAGAAGGAAGGCTCCCATAGCCTACTATTCTAAGACTTTGTCCAAAACCAAAAGAAACCACGGCCAAATAGACAAAGAAGCCTTCGCCGTCATAGCCGGAGTGAAACATTTTCACGAATACCTTTATGGCAGACACTTCGAGTTGGTCACAGACCACAAGCTGCTGCTTGGCATTCTTTTGGGAAACAAACCTACAATCAACATTTGATCACCGAGAATACTAAGATGGACAGTTTTCCTGGCAGCCTATAGCTACAGCTTTCTACACAGACCAGGAAAGAACATTCCACACACCAATGCACTCAGCAGGTGCTCCCTGCCAGACCTAGTGGAAGACCCAGCCCCTGCAACTTCTGTATTCCTTGCAGAACGTCTCAAGCTGGGCTTATTGACGGCAGCAGACATCGCGAGACTCACTGTGAAGGACAAAACGTTGGCACGAGTTTTGAACTGGGTATGGCAGGGCTGGCCGGACAAGACAGAAGGGGAGGAATTCAAGCCATTTAAAAACAGACAGCTAGAGCTGTCAGCATTAAGGGGGTGTTTGTTANGGACAAGATGGAAGGGGAGGAATTCAAGCCATTTAAAAACAGACAGCTAGAGCTGTCAGCATTAAGGGGGTGTTTGTTATGGGGAGACAGGGTGGCTGTACTGCAGCCATTAAGGGAAAGAGTTTTGGAATTGCTACATGAAGGGCACCCTGGGATGGTAAAAATGAAGGCCCGAGCAAGGAGTTACATCCGGTGGCCAGGGATAGGCAGAGACATTGAGACTTGTTCGCCACATGCTCACCATGTCAGGAGTCCCAATCTGCCCCTCCCTCAGCACCCTCCTCAAGTGGGAAAAGCCCTCAGCACCATGGGGTCACATACACATAGAGTTTGCAGGACCCTGCCAGGGGCAAATGTTTCTAATCGTGATTAACGCCTACTCTAAATGGTTGGAGGTGATCATCATGAAATCCACTACAACCGAGGCAATGATCAGAGCATTGCAGAATATATCTGCCACCCATGGGCTACACGATGTGCTGGTTTCAGACAATGGCCCGCAATTCACAGCACAACAATTTGAAAGCTTCCTCGCCCAACTGGAGATCCGACATGCCCTATCGGCACTGGCTCACCCGGCCACGAATGGGCAAGCAGAGAGAATGGTCCGAATGAGCAAAGAAATACTAACAAAATTAGGCCCCAGCGATTGGCAAGAAAAAATTGACAAATTGCTGCTAACCCAACACATAACACCCAGCACAGCAACAAACAGAAGCCCAGCAGAAATGCTCATGAACAGAAAATTAAGGTCCGCCCTGGACAGGGTCCATCCAAACTACACAAACGACACCCCTCTAGACTCCACAGGGAGGTGCAGGACATTTGCACCTGGAGACACAATGTATGCACGCAACTACACGGTAGGGGAAACCTGGGTCCCGGTGAAAATAATCGAAAGTACCAGACCCAGATCATACAGACTGAAGGTAGAAGCGGGAAAGACATGGAATAGGCACATAGACCAACTACGGGGCTGCATAGCTATGGGACCGCATAGCTACAGGGCCACACGAAGCCAAACAACACAATACACCTCCGGCAACAATGAGACCCCAGGAATTAGAAACCCCACAAAGGCAAATAATAGTAAGGTCAACCCCGAACAGGATAGCAGAGGACTTATCTGGGGGTGGAAGAGTCCAGCATAGTACGTCTGAGGCATCTAGCTCAACAGAAACGGCCACGCCTCCAGAAACTTTCGAGGCACTTCCAAGGGCAGAGTCTGGAGCAACGGAGGATCTGTCCACTCAGGCCGCCACCTCAGGAACAACTGAACCACGCAGGCCCAGTCGCAACCACAGAAGCCCTGCCTACCTGAAGGACTACATCTGCCACATATGCAGTGATTGGTTGGTCTGAACTAAGAGAAGAGGGGTGTTAAATATGTATGACGCTGTATTTACATTTGTTACATTATATGCAAAGTGGAGTCTGATGTCAGACTCCACTCATTGATTCAGCCTCTGGTGGGAGGATTTGAATCCCGTCAGTGGCTGAAGTATTGGATTGCACTATAAAAAGCCGGCACCTACCATGTTTGTTTGCTTTTTGATTCCGGCTTTAAAATAAAGAGTTTCTTCACACTCCTGAGTCCTGCTTCTTCCTGATCCATGCCTATTTAACAATCCCTCTCTGAACTGACTGTATTAAATTTCAACCTGTATCCGGAGCTAGCATTTGAAAACCAGTAGCATATTCCTGCACAAAGTAGTCCTACACTTATCTTGTCATAAGATAAGTGGTATATTTTCTGGGTGGCAATCACTTCTTTGACATGACCCCCAATGTATGCTTTTGGAAACTCCACAAAACACATATAATTATCTAAATCTGAGTTATTCAAATCAGACAGAGAACTATCGATTTCATTGGGGTCTTTGTTATTATGCTTATTATAAATCCTATATGAATTTGGTTGGTAGAGATATCATTTAATGTATATTTTACACTGAGTGAAGAACTCTGTAAATTTGTTTAGATTGCCATCATATTAACCACGCAAGATAAAGTTGGAAGTCTGCAAATACCACAGTTGCTCTAGAAACAGCTTCAGGGTCTTGGGTCAGGCACACTGTAATAAGTTATGTCTTGTTTACTGGTCTAGGTGATTCATCATCTGGTTTAACCAATCTCCCTCAGTAGCCATTTGTTTTTGATACTAGAGCAAGACATTTGCTCAATGATTACCAGAGTTGCTAGTGAATCTATAGCCATTATGCTAATCCTTGGTTCCCAGATGATGGTTTACCTTCTATAATGATATAATCACAGTAGGAATAAGCAATTACATTATCGTGCTTCGCATCAGCATTCAACAGTAAATCACTAATTGTTAGCTTGGAAGCCATTTTTCTTTGAGGCTTCTGGGCTGTCACATTCAGTGCCTGGGAATTTGGGAGGGTGGAAGATTAGCCACAACATTCCTTTCTCAGAAAGTCAAGGACATGTTACTCTGCACCTAGAGGGGGGTGCCTGGGGATAGTCTCCAGTTGGAACAAAGTAATGATTGGACTATGTGATGAACTATTGGGTGCAAGGGTTGGATTTTGGATTTTCTTTGAGCTAGGAAAAACCCAGAAATCTCAGATTCAGGTTTTCCTGAGATGTGCCAATATGAGATCTCTAATAAAATGGATCTTTGAGAATATGACAGTCTCAGAGTCTTTTAATTTGGAGGTTGTTACTTGGAAAACTGACACTAATCTTCAGATGTTTAAACCTTAACTCACTCTTTGATAAGTTTAGCGGAAGATTCCTATATGTGACTAGGTAAAATTTGGCTTATATATTTATCAAATTTAGCTACCATTCATCTCAGTCTCAGTTTAAATTAGAAACTTTAGTGAAACAAGAATGTAGCCAGGCTCTACTACAACAATTAATTGTTTAATTCAGAAAAAACCCATATAAGATATATGTATAATTCTCTGTTCTAGAATTTAAACTCTAAGTTCCTTTCTCTAACCTTTCTGAATTAATGCATATTTGATGGTCACATCCCTATCATTTTGCTATATCCCATTTACCTCAAACTCATTTACCTCCTGCTTTATTGTAGTCCTCTGAATGACCTTTAAGGAGCTATTAGCTGGAATAAAAGCACATATGTTGTCTGGTAGGCATATTCCCCACTTAGAACATATGAATATAGATTTGGACGTGCTAGTTTCCTATTCTGCTTTAGGGAAATAGTAATGGAGAAAGTGGGGGTTTAGGAATAATGAGGACAAATATACCATTCTACCCTACTGCCCCTACTTTATCAACCTCTGAATATTGAAAGGGAACCTCTGCAATGAAACTTCTTTTTCACTAAACAAAGTGCTTGGATACAGATGCGATGGAGATCAGCTGTTATATATTATCATTGATAGGAAACTAATTTTCATTAAATACCCCAGGGCGGGGAAATGGAGGACATATAATTTAAAGGAAGCTGAATATGGTATTCAAGAGGCAAAATGCACAAATCTTTTTCTTTTTAGTTCATTTATTAAAAAAATGAGTAAGAGAAATTCCCTAAGTAAGATGTTTTCTAGAAATGTGACCGTGGAATTGAATTTCAATGGTTTCCAGTTGATATTTACTCCTTTCATATTTTATTAATGATTTGCTTTCATTTAAAATTCAGGATTTATTGCAGACATCACATTTTTTGTGTTTTAGGTCTTTAACATGGACCTCTCAGCACTAGTTCAGAAGATTTGCTGTAATTTTAGAAAGAGTTAGAAGTTAAAATAGCAGCGAGACTAGATGGAGTGGGCTACCTTCAACATAATTTTTGAGGTAACAGAACCTCTTCCAACTATGATTCTTAATAAGTGTCTTTACAACTTCCTGCTCTTTTGTAAAAATAGTGTAGTCCATATCCATAGCTGATATAATTTTTACAGTAATCTGTGCTTTCAAAAAATGGTGTAATTTGAAAAACAAATAAAAATTTGTACTGTAATTTGGGGGGATGGGATGGTCCTACCCAGTTTCCATTGTAGCCTTTATCTATTTCAAATAAGTTAAAAGCTGCTTCAAACCACCAAAATGTGGCCTACTCCTGATTTAGGGTAAAAATGGCTGTTAAGAATTTTCAAGGGATTTTAATTTTTGGAATTAGCATATTTATTTGTGAAAGTACAGGAGGTGGGTATGTGTTTTCTAATTTGATGAGGGAATAGAAGGGGAACTTACCAAATTTTCAGATGATACTAAGCTGGCAAGAATAGCTAATACCCTGGAAGATAGGCTCAAGATCCAGATGGATTTTGACAGACTTGAACACTGGGCCCTATCTAACAAAATGAAATTCAATGTAGAGAAAAATAAAGTCCTATACTTAGGCAAGAAAAATCAAAAGTACATATATAGACTGGGTGAAACTAGGCTAAATAGTAGTACCTGTGAGAAGGATCTTGGACAAACAGCTAAATATGAGCCAGCAGTGTGCAGCGGCAGCCAAAAAAGCCAATGCAAACCTAAGTTGCATTAACAGAGGGATACAATCAAGATCAAGTGAGTACTAATACCACTCTATAAAGCCTTA